>CAJQZN010017264.1:0-18177 GCA_907164685.1 Colias eurytheme | reverse complement strand
CCAAAAATTACCAGATTTTTTTTTGTTGTTTTTGTTGTTGTAATTTTTCATAATTACCGTATCCAAAAAATAATCTAAAAAGCCGTGCACAGAATGCAAACTCTTTAAAACAGGGTGGTCTGGAACAAAAACCACCAGGTTGGCCACCTGTTGAAGAAAAAAATATGGACATCATGCATTGAATGTGTGCGACTGAAATACTGAAGATCCTTCTGCTGCGCGTGCGTGAATGCTTTCTGTTGGTAATGGTTGTTAATGTGGAAAAATAAACTTGTTAAACTTACTGTTATTATTAGTTTATATGTTAAAAGTTAGTTTCAAATCAACGGTATAATAGCGAAAAAAAATATAATGGCAATACAGTATATAAAAAAATATATTCTATGTTATGTCATGCAGAATGTTATTTATTTACATGCTAATTCTTACTGTCGAGATAAAACGTGCTGCCTAAAATGGAGATGCATGATGGAGTGTTCTGTGGTAATACTAATGATTTAATGAATATAATCCAATCCAACCATCCTATAATTAACATAAGACATGGAAGACTACGCAGCCAACCTATCGACAATTACTGCATGCATGGCAGCTTTCACTTCACATCTCAGTTTATTAATCCATCAAAACCTACCTACCATACCTGAAAATTGCATCAAAAGCGCAATTTATACCTCCTTTTATATTATTTAAAGCGTCACCCATCTAAAACTGTTGCTTCAGAAATGTTCATCGTGTTATTATTATATAACATACCCGGGGGTAACATAGGCGGCGGTATGTTCCTCTCAGCGCCGGGCGATGCCCTCATCTCATTACTATCATAGATGCATGTTTAAAAGTTTTTTTTTATATAATAAATAGGTAGACGTTTGACCGCTATCCTGCCTGATGTAAAATAGTGATGCGATCTATTTAGGAGCACGCATACCCAGAAGAAGCCTATTCACTCTAGACTTGAAGAGCTGGATATTGAAGTCCACCGGGAACACCGGTTCTCACCATTCTCACTGAAGCGTCACCCATCTAAAACTGTTGCTTCAGAAATGTTTATCGTGTTGTATATAACATACCCGGGGGTAACATAGGCGGCGGTACGTTCCGCTCGGCGCCGGGCGGCTCGAGTATCTCTGCCGCGTGGTGCGCGTGCGCGTGCGCGTCCGTGTCGCTGTCCGAGTCACTGTCGCGCCCGTGGCTCAGGTGCGGTGGACGTTTTAGTGCCGATAACCTGGGAATATCAATTAATTATAATATATGTAATATCCTTACCAATCAGGGTTGCCTGGAAGAGATTGCTTTTATGTAATAAGGCCGCCTTTTAGTACGTATGTGCCGTGTGTTTTCATTGTATCTTAATTGTAATTATAGTATAGCTTATTTATGTTTGGTATATTATGTACAATAAAGAATAAATAAATAAATAAATATGTATGTATTTGGTTTGTATTGGTAATACTATATTCAAATTATAGAAAAAATCATGATTTAGTATAGATCAATCCTAGATATTCCCTCATCTGGTGGTAAATCAGCATTGATTAATGTAGGTCCCAGACCAAATTCTGTCTGTGGCCTGTGTATCAAGCTTTTAATTAATTTCTGTCAAATCAAATCAATTTAGTTTCTGGTTGACTGTAATTCATATACATAGATGCAAACCCATAAAACGTCTGCAAGCACAATACTGCGAATTCATTACTGATTCGATTTAATTAGAGGCAATAAGATGTATCACTACATAGTATAAAACAAAGTCGCTTTCTCTGTCCCTATGTCCCTTTGTATGCTTAAATCTTTAAAACTACGCAACGGATTTGGATGCGGTTTTTTTTAATAGATAGAGTGATTCAAGAGGAAGGTTTTAGTATATAATTTATTAGGTTTTAGACAAAGCGGGCGAAGCCGCGGGCGTTAAGCTAGTATACAATACAGCAGTAAACATTTACTTACATAAAAACAAAATCTTATTATTAAATGCTTCACATAGTGTGTTTTTTCATGACGCAACTAAGCGATTTTATGACATAACATTTGTGTATAGCAATAGTTAGATAGGTACGTATAGAAGCCGCAGAATCCATTAAAAAAATTAATTGTCTGTAAAGTCGGTTTAGTGACGATAGTTGAACGTGACAACGTCCGATTGTGCTACTTTGTCGCTCGTTCCGCGCTCTCGCTTGCACTTCAAGCCACATAGGGAACGCCTCAGAGCGAGGTAACGCCGCATGAGTCATGTTTTTTCGTGCGTGCAGTCGGCTTTATCGAATTACTAGCTGTTCCCTGCGGTTTTACCCGCAGTGTTCCACTCCTGTTAGTCTTAGCGTGATGATATAATATAGCCTATAGCCTTCCTCGATAAATGGGCTATCCAACACCGAAAAAATTTTTCAAATCGGACCAGTAGTTCTTGAGATTAGCGCGTTCAAACAAACAAACTCTTTAGCTTTATAATATTAGTATAGATAAGACGTTGTCACGTCAAAAACAAAACACAAACCGCGCATTCAAATCCGCCGCTCTATCCCGCTCCCGTTTCCTGTGCACCTCCTCCATTTCCTTCATGAAGTCGTCTATATTCTGTCCCGAGAGAGCCAACATCCTCTGCTGCAGGGAGGTCGGTTTGGGAGCCGGAGTCGCAGGTGTGGGGCTGGACGCTGCTTCAGTATCGTCTATCGCTTCTCCGTCTAGATCTTCTGCTCTTTGTGCGGTTGGTATCTGGAAGTTTTCGTTATTAGTATAATATTATTAACTAGGTTTCCACCCGCGGCTTCGCCCGCGTTTTCAAAGAAACACCCGTTTCCTTGGGATTTCCGGGATAAAACCTATCCTATGTGTTAATCCAAGATACCCTGTGTGTGCTAAATTTCATTGTAATCGGTTCCGTAGTATTTGCGTGAAAGAGTAACAAACATCCATACATACAAACTTTCGCCTTTATAATAGTATTAGGATATTAGGATTAGGATTAATTGGTAATAATTTAATTTAAATTTAATTTAATGCTAATCACAAACTGAAAATTAATCATTTTTGTGGTCTGGCTCATTTCTGGACGAATTTGAAATTTTTTTATATTCAAAGATACATCATGATATAATATGTAGATAGATATAGAAAACAACAAACAACAAATTAAACTAATAAAATTATGTATGTTATTTACTTATTAGTTACTGGATAAATGGATTCATTTTTATATGTTCTGGTTAATGTCTGGATTGATATGCAAAGTTCAAAATAAATTCAGGATTTCTGAGAACCTAGGCAGCTCTCAATCTCAAAATCTCAATCTCAATTATTGCTAACTTTTTATTAATAAAATCAGTTACCCTTCTTATAAATCAAATGACACAAGATTATAAATATATAATACTAGCTTTCCACCCGCGGCTTCGCCCGCGCAGTCAAAGAAAAACCCGCATAGTTCCCGTTCCCGTGGGATTTCCGGGATAAAACTCAAATCTTATGTCCCAGGGTAAAAAGGAGCCTATGTCCTTTCTCGGGTATCAAAATATCTCCATGCCAAATTTCACGAACATTGGTTCAGTAGTTTAGACGTGATTGAGTAACAGACAGACAGACAGAGTTACTTTCGCATTTATAATATTAGTATGGATTTAAAAATACCCACATTCATTCCTGGAGGTCCTTCATCGGTGATATCTGAAAACCGCAGGGTCTTCTTCTCCACAATCTTCATATTAATGACTTCAGCTATAAGTGCACTGTAATCTGGAGGATGTCCAGGTGGCACTCCCGGGGGTTCTAAACCAGCAGGCCTTTCCTATGAAAATAACTCAATGATAAAATTTATAAATTAAAATTAGTATAATGTATATAAAAATACATAAAATATTTTACATTTAAGCTTGTATGTTTTTTTATATTTCACACCATAACCGCTTGGATACTTGGCAGTGATGTAGCAAATGTACTAGAATAAGGGCCGATTTTTCAATGCTTGGATAAAACTTATCCGTCCAATAAAGTATTACACAATAATATTAAAATGTCACGTAAACTGTCAAATATGGGCAATTAGAATACGTTTTTAAAATGGTAGTTTTATACATTATTCGAAGAATAAGTTTTAACCAAGGATTGAAAAATCAGTCCTTAAACAAAGATATACTTATTTTGGCCCTGGTTGAAACATAGTAAAGCTATTATTCTAATTTGAGGAATGAAATTTATAATGGTGGTAATTGTTAAAAATATGTATTGACGATTCAAAAGTGCTTCTAAAAGAAGTCTAATTGAATAAATAAATGTTTGAGTTTGAGTTTAACAAAAACATGTCTTTATCACAATAACAATCTATACTGATATGCTAGAAATAACTTACTTTATAAGCAGAATCCTTCTTTAATATTGGTTTGACAGGTGCGTTTGGATGCAATGAATCTGCTGGCAGAGGAATTTGCAGAGGAAGATTTCCAAACAATATATTATCAGGAATCTGTAAAATTATTTATATTATACATCACCAAATAAAGCAAAATTATATTTGTATTTTTGACTCATATTTTAACTCAAATTTTAAACATTTTTAGATGGTTAGACAACAACAAATTTAAATACATTTATTGAAGTGAAATTTCTTTAGGCCCGTTGAGAGTAAGAGCTAGCGCACACGAGCAACTTTGTCTCCGCAACTATTTTGTCTCTGCAACTATTTTGTCTCTCCACCCATGGGCTAGTATGAAAGTGCGCGCACGTAGCGACGCAACTCCCCATACAATTGATGGGAGAGACAAAATAGTTGCGGAGGCAAAGTTGCTCGTGCGCACTAGCTCTAAAATTTCAAGGTTGCATCATGGCAACACTTCATGGAAGAAGTCGTTGATTTTTGAATCTCTGATTCCTACTGAAAAAGTTTCACTTCTGACACATGTGCTCGACACACTTTTTTTTATTAGTTATAGGTTATATTTGTAATTTTGTTACCTGTAAAGTTGGTAGAGGAATATCGTCCACTTGCACAGATTGTGCATGCTTCACAGATTCATAATATGATATTAAATGTGCTCTTCTTTTTTCATAATCCGTTTCTTGCCTTTTTAATTCAATCCATTTTTCTGGGTCGTCTTTATCCTAGAAAATGAAAGGTCACTTCAAAGCACATTTTGACTTATAAAGTATAATGTATTAATGGTAATGTTGTTGTATCCATGGGCGTAGCTAGCCATGGGCACAGGGTGGGGCAAAAAAAAAACCGGCCAAGTGCGAGTCGGAGTCGCGCAACGAGGGTTCCGAACAAACCTACTTTTTATTAAGTTGTAACTCTAAAATGTATGTTTTAGCAATTTTTCCTTTGCAGAAACAGCAGCCAGATCCAGGTGGAGCTTTGCTCGCAATCTTATAGTTTTTGACCGATATCTCGAAAACTATCCACTTGAGGGCAAAAGTTGCTTAGACTTTTTTGTAGAAAGTAAAATTTCGCATATTTTATACCATGTATTTTTTGTAAAACTTACTATTTACGGTTTATGGCCTATTTGATGAACCGGTTGATCGTTAAAATATTGGATTAATGAAAAAAATGCATGTATGTACATAGTTTTTAGGTCACTTTATTGTCTACAAGTTTTGTTTGAAATTTTTTTTTCTATTGCCCATATTTTTTGAGTTATTACACGTATAATGTAGAAATGCCGCCGCTCGGCGGGTAACGTGGCAGGCCAAAAGTTTTTTACGGATGTAATAAGAACGAAGAAGAAATTTCCAATGCAAGTGTATTTTCACCGTTTCCGAAACGGCAAAATTTTTGATTTTTTTTTTACTTCTAGAAAAATTTTAAAAGATTTTTTAAAATATTTCCTTAATTTTATTCTTGCATCCGAATATAAAATAACTACTCAATATTATTTAGTTATACGAAACATACATAGGTAGGTACCTTGTACTATTTATCGCCAAACGTTAAATAACTCAAAAAGCGTTAGAAAAAAAAGTTTCAAATAAAGTAATCTTAATAAATGGATAATGCATATGTATAATATATTAATGCCTATGCATTTCATTGATTAATCCAATATTTAAAGAGTTACTTGCCAAAAATGATTAACCGGCTCATTAAATAGGCCATAAATCGTAAACGGAAAGTTTTACAAAAAGTTTACAAGGTATAAAAGATGTAAAATTTTACTATCTACAAAAAATTCCTAATATTTTTTGCCTTAAAATGGATAGTTTCCGAGATATCGGCCAGAAACTTTTATGTAAGATTGCGAGCGTAGCTCCACCTGGATCTGTCAGCATTTTGTGCTTTTATGGTCAGTAACTTATCCGAAAACAAAAGTGAAATTGGATGATGAATTTAGTGCGATTTTGGCTAAATAAAAACAGCTTTGAATGGGGTAACAGTACTACACTACTTTTTCTGGCACCAAAAGTGGTTTCAATCATGTAACATAGAAGCGCAAGCTTTTTGTTTAGAATCGTATTTTTTTGTGTCGCCTGACAACTTTCGAGTGAGAATTTTTTAACGGATATTAAGTTTTGTAGTCAGTACCTAGATAATTACGTTTTTTAGATTTGGTTAGGTACCTTCCAGGTCAGAGCCAGGGTGGGGCAAGTGCCCCACCCTGCCCCACCGTGGCTACGCCCATGGTTGTATCTATAAGCCTGTATAACACTTTTATTTAAAGATAGGTTATTGTTATGATTATATGGAAGAGAAATATAGTGAACATACCAGGAACAAATACTTACATACATCTTGAGCACTCTATCAAATGTTTCTTTTAACTTTTTTCGCTTTTCTTTTAACACCTTCTCGTTTAGTGGTGATGGTTGTAACACATTATATTCTGTAAAAATGCATATAATATAGGTACATAAGGTTATACTTAAAACTAAACTACATTTTTAATATATTATTCAATAATCAATATACCCATTTCATCTATCTTTTGCAATTCTTCCAAAATTTGTGTGGGGTCTTTCATCTTCAAAACTGCAGCTCTTACCATTTGACGTTGCCTCTTATTTTTCTTTAGTTCTTTCTTTCGGGCTTCCTTACCTATAAATTAAAGTGATTTAAGCATTTAATAAAGTTATATTAATTGAATAGCTTGAAGTAATGAAACAAATTATAGACTTACGAGCTTGATCCGTAGGATTCATGTATTTACCACTCTTGGTGGTATTTATTGAACGTCGCCCCATCTTCAGTACTTATTTAATATAAACTTTCCTGAAAAATTCTAGAAGGTGTTATTTAACAGATTTAGATTTTCTTCCGCTATCTATCAACAAGACAAAACTGAAAAGTGCAAACGCTAAACACCATCAGTGTTGCCAACTTTTTTTTTTTCGAACCCACATATTGGAGCCTCGTGGCCCACCAGAAATCCACTAAAGTAATCGGTCTTTAAAACCACCAGAAAAAACACTAAAAAATATCCAGAGACATGTAAATATTGAATGCCCGTTGGCGAATTTTTTGCGAGTTATTTGTAAATAACATCTATTTTGAACTAAGTAATTTTTATTTTTGTTACAATATATGTAGGTATTTAAAGATCATCTTCAGAAGAATCTGCTTCTTCTAGAGTTTCAGTATGTGAAGAATAAATTTCTGTGAAAGAAATTTTTGTGTGGTTTCGGCATATTTAATGTAAAACCCTTTTAAGGTAAAACCATATTACTTCACAAAATTAATTAAAATACGACAAGCTAGAGGCTACCGCGCGGCATTACCAATACCGACTGATTGTTTATACAGATTGTTTTTGTACACAAATACAGAATGTACAATGTACGTATTTAAACCTTTTGAATCTTGAATCAAATCATACTTAAGATCAATAGTAGATAATAAAGTCTATAATCAAAAATATTCAAGCAATAGACAAACAACTTTCGGGGAATTCCCGAATGTTCGTTCTGTTACCAACATGACACAAAATCATACCCTTGTTTCACATAGTTCAAGTCGTTCTTTTTGAGTATTTATGTAAATCTTTCTAGTGGTTGAAAGTCGTACCTTACCACTAATTGAACTCATCTAAACCACTAGGAAAATCCACCAGCCACTAAAACCAATATTTGTCCGCTAAATGGGGGAGCTAAACCACCAGATGTAGTGGAAATTCCACTGAGTTGGCAACACTGAACACCATTGACCATATTTTTTATTGATGACAGCTTGCTTTAATGTTGCCAGTGTCATGAAAGCAAGTTAATATCGTTTTCAAAATGTATATATTTTTACAAAATATTTCAAAGATTTTTTTTCCAGTTCAAAACACAAATATTTTTTACATTTTTCAAGCAAACTTACCAAAAAATGCGACACAATTGAAGAAGTTTTCATTAAAAAAATTAAGTTAATTTCTAGAATGGATCACGAAATTAATTTAATGATCATTGTCAAATTAGATGTAGGTACATATACTTAAAAAAATAGAGAATATTATGTTACGAAATAAATATGGGTTATAAAAAAATCTGGCAATACTGGGCAATACATTTATCCACTAACAGTTCTTGATACTCTGTGCTTGTCAACTTTTTTTCTTTTTTCAAATACATATTATTATAGGACATGATTCAGGGATTTTGGTTTAGATAGACAAGTTTTTTATCTAAATTTTATTATTATATTTTAAAACTAGAGAACTAACACGACTGTCTTTTATTTATGTAGTTATAAAAATACAAGTTGGCACGTAACACTTGAAAAGGCGAATATATTGGTCTAAATCACAATTTTTCTAAGTACAAAATATAATTGTAGAAAACGAATTTTATGTTATATTGGTAATTAAAAATAAATAAATAAAAATCTTTATTTACCAAAAAAGCAGTACATTACAGTTTTATAGGAGATCCAAACTAGGCTGTTGCCTGTGTCTTGGATCTAAATTTGGTAGACCAATAAAATTTAATAACTAAATATGAAGGAGACATTTATTTACATCCTATTTTTTTTCCTTCACGAGCAATTTATCAATATTTTATATCAATATTATAATAAAATTTACTTAGTTAATTCAAGGTGACTGACTGACATAATGATCGAGCACAGCCCATATCATTGGAATCGAGCTGAAATTTGGCATCCAGGTAGATAGATGGACTTAGGCATGCATCCGCTAAAATGGATTTTGATCAATTCTACCCTCAAAGGGATAAAATAGGCGATGAGAGTTTGTACCATGAAAATTTATCTTTTCCGCACAGTAGAAGCTGAGGGCAACAGCTATTTGGGTGATAATATTGTAAATAATAAAGAAATAAATTCCAAAACAAGGCATACCTAGCATAATTACCACAGTCTTATTTACTTATTATGTACATTTTCAATGTTTTATGTTTCATTAAAAATAAAAAAGTTTTTAATTATTGTCTTTTAGAACTTTTATACAACTTATTGCATACTATACTATACTATACTAATATAGTAATCTATACTTTTATTATAAAGCTGAAGAGTGTGTTTGTTTGTTTGTTTGAACGCGTTAATCTCGGGAACTACTAGTCCGATTTGAAAAATTCTTTCGGTGTTAGCCCATTTATCGAGGAAGGCTAAAGGCTTATAATATCCGGAGCACTGCGGGTAAAATCGCGGACTGCGGAGCACAGCTAGATTTTATTTATGTATGTACACCGATTACGCCAAGGTTTCTGAACCGATTTACGTGATTCTTTTTTTGTTTAATGCGGAATGGTTTCGAATTGGTCCCATAAAAATTTCATTTGGGTAGGCTTAGTAGTTTTTATTTTATGAGCATTTTTGTCTGATCTCAATGACTTAATTGAAAATCTAGCAATAGTAGGTAACTGATTCACTTCCCGGTTACCGATTGTGCTGAAGTTTTGTATACGTATGTAAAATGGATAGCAATGAAAAATTATCATGACATGCAGTGATGCAGCTGATTTGATGATAGAATCGGAAGGTGACCATAGGAACTCGGTAATTAATTGACTGAACTTTATAAAGTTTGGGCTCGTTTGATTCGTGTTGAAAAGTAAACTAAAAAGTATTAAATCTTTTTTATTTTTTACTTTTCCGTTTTTGAAGTCGGTTGTTTTTAACGTACCTAGTTATTTTTTATTAACAGTTCTATTCTACCATCGTTGATCGTACCTATACCTACCATCGTACCTATACCCTAAACCGATGATTGTCCTGATCAAAGAAATGTAGAGCGCAACTATTTTGAGATATTTACTAAATATGTAGATGGGTAATATTATATAAAATTCTACTATTACAATGAACTACTTGCATATTAGGTAAATAACACTACACCTAAAGTTTTTAAAGTATCATAATAATTATTTAATAATATAGAGCACATAGTTACCTGTGTAGTTATATAGTAGTTACCTATTACCAGAGGTCAACACAGTTTGTGTTATTACTTATTGCTCAATAATTTCGATGATATTCCATTATAATAACATATTATTGGATAATTCGTAAAATATGATAATTTATCGTCAATAAATAAATCCGTTAACACCAGCTATTAATTTCATTACATTTTTATGGTAATTGTAAACATACTAATCATCATATCTTCGTCTTATAGTACCTATTTGATTTCCTTTGAAGCCTATTGAAGCATGTAGGATTTACAATTAGGTTAGTTTTCGATCTACAAATTATATTGTTATAGATATGGTTATAGACTTATAAAAGTAAAGTTAGTAAGATATTTTCTTTTAATTATTATAAGTAATCGTCGCTGATGCTAATTGACATATTATAGTTATTATCATTTAAATATATTTTGGCTCTATTTTAGTAGTTCTAAATCAGCCTAGCGCCAGACTGAACATATAGATGCTTAGATAGTGTTTAGTATTTACGCGAGACGGCAGCGACGCTTGTATTACGTTGTATCACGTACTACGCCAAACTCACACAAACAAACTTTTACGAGACATCCACTACAACTTCTGCACAAATAGCTACGTTCATATACCCAACTACTCACTGATTTCATTCATATATCGAAACTAGACCTCTGTCTCTATCTCACTCGCACCGACGCATTGTGGGACAGAGTGAATGAAAGGGCGATACTTTCTCTGACGGAATAGCGTTTGTTGAACCAATTCGTCGCGTCGTTCGGTTCGGTCGAAGTCTCGCTCGCTCCCTCGCGCAGTGGCAGTGAACGCGTTCAAAGCGTGCGTTCGACTTTCTGGTGGCGACGTACGCTACTAGCGTGTCTTTAATTATTGATGCAAAAGTTCCACGATGGTTGATCATAACGAGAAAATATTACTGGAATTGCTAAAGAAACCCGGGAATAATGTGTGTGCCGATTGTGGAGCAGAGGGTATGTTACAGTGTTTTATTAGTGATTTACTTTACCTTGTAAAGCGTGGTATTTCCATGGGGTGGTGAATAGGCGGGGGGGCGTAAGTGCGTCCATGCTCTGAAGTTCAGTGACCCCGACGTAAAATGCACTCAATGAAAACAAATCATCGAAATTAAGTGGTACCTATATGAAATGAGTACTGAGTTTATGAAGACAATTTGTAAGTAGTTTATGAATACGTATGACATTAAAGTTTTCCGGTTGCAAGTCCATACCTAGAAGGGACACGTTAATTGAAATTGATTTTATATAGCCATATTAATCGCAACCCTTTTAATGTTTACAGTTAGAGCTATACTTATTGAATTTTATAGACTCTACTTTGATTTTCCCACTCAAATATGATTCATATGAGTCGAAATGTTTACGATTCGTGCCTATTATTATAGTTAAAAGTTATTGAAAAAAATGATACGTATAGATTGACTGTTCATCCAACACATTTATCGCAGACCGTTAAGATTTTCGATTGAACGTTTTGTAGAGCGTTTATAAATGAAATGCACGAAAAAATTCGCGGATGTTCTTGCTCGGTGACTGTAAAATTCAAAGAATTAAATTCAAAAGTGAAAGCTGGTATTGAATTCGCGTGAAAACCATTCCTTTTATTGCTCATATTATGTTTCTTCTATTTATTATCTTGACACAAAATATTTGAATTATTTTTTTATTATCTAAGTACCTACATCATTAAGAGAACTCCCAGAATTAATATAATGGTGGTTGTCAAATATAATATATAGGTATGTATAACATAAAATGTCAAATTTTAATACTCTTTAACCAGATTTAATTATTAACGTCTCTACAGTTAAATATGACTCATGTGTCATGTCCAGTCGCTCCTTGAGAATTGAGTCACATGTTATCGGATTCGAATAATTTTGAAGATATATTTTGATCTCTACATAATGCATTTATATGCTAGCCCAGCTGGGCGAGATATAGCAACTAAATTAAGTAATAAAATAAGCATATCAGTAATTATTTGGATTCAATATGTAGTTTTGTATAGAAGTCTGGGTTTGCGTCTACGCAGTCGTTATCTAGAGGTACCTACACGGTACCTATATCTTGATCGAGAGTTAGATGGTGGTCGTTTTATTAGGTAACAATAAAACAACTATTTCATTTTATGTGTCTTATTAGGTACTTATGTATCGTTTATCACAATTTATTTATTAATACATTTATTAAACGAAGTTCAAGTTTTTAATATTATTGTTTTTCGTTTACAAGAAACAGCCTATTTTAATTAAAAACTTGTAGGTAGATTTATTTACCAACCAAGTGACAAATATCACACAAGACAAAATTAAATATATCTTCTAGAATCTAGTTTTATTATTAGGTCTGTAGGTCAGGTACCTACGTCAAGTACCTACGCTACATTAAATAATATACCAAAATAATAATATTACACCTACCAAAAAAAAATAATTTCATGGTACATTATATTATTTGAATTACGCTCAAATTAAAAGTGAATTTCTTATTTAATTCATTTTGAGGTTGAAAAACTTATTGAAGGCCGGAAAATTTTTAAATAGCGTAGGTAATAATTTCAGTGGAAAATTAGGTTTGCTTATGCGTGTTAAAATAATAATTGATTTTATCGATAATTAATTACTTCAATTTGATTAATATAATTAATACAAGCATTTTAATTTTCATGTTGTGTTACAATAATGACAATAAATTTTTAATTTACATACATATACCTAATTGACCGTTTATTTGTATTATTTTAATCCTAGGTTAGGTTTATTCTGGTAAGTAACTAGGTATGTTTATTTCAAATACTGTAGTTTAAATTGTATTTATTTTATTTAAATCTATTATAATTTTCATTAGGTGTAGTTATTATACTATAGTAGGTATACATAGGGTACATAAGTTATATATGTATAATAAATATTGTTAAATATTACTTAAATACTAACGCATACCTACTTGATGAAAATATTGATCATTCTTTAAATAACATTACTATTGATTAGTTACTCTACAAATATAATATAATCTTATTATATCTGATGCAAATATAGATGTGTAACTGTAAACATGCGTTTTACAGACTATAGGTACAATATAATATATTATAATATTATCTGTAAAATCTGGCTCTATGCAAATATATAAGAGCACAAAGGTCATGTCTTTTTATCGTATTATCTTTCTATTCAGTGCAAATCCTTTCAATTGAAACTCGTTCAACGGACAAAATGAACAGGTTGGTTATGATAAGAATAAGTATCAGATTTAAGTACAGTGATTTTTATTGTTACCGGTTAAAAGACGTCACTGTATGACGAATTGCATACATTCCACGTACGGCAATCGATAATAATCCGTCATACTTTACGTGTATACGTCATTAACATTTACGACAATGTATACATTAGGTTTCGTTTAAAAATAACGTAAGATTAAATGTAGATGAAAAAATTGTGAATAGATTTTTCTAAATGTGAATGTCAAGATTTTAACAGAGATAACTGGTTATTGGCACAAATCGATCGCAATTTTTTGCTACACATCATTAATTTCTCTTTCTTGGCCTATTAATATTCATAATATGTTTTCTGTATAAAATAAATAAATATTATTGTTATACAGGGTGTCCCACTGTTGGTATACTAAGCTCAAAGGAGGTTATAGTTTTGCATACGCTGAGTACGTAAAAAATAATTAAAAAATTCCAGACGCATTTTTTTTTCAAATAGATGAATTCTTAAAACTCACACCCATAACAAGCGAGCCGCCCAACTTTGCCACCAGCACGTGAGCTATCGTTTAAGATTATGTTTTCATAGATAAAATGCTCATATTAGAGAAGCGGTATATGCCGGCTACGCGAAGCTAGAGAAGAAAACATGGATTTTCAGGAAAAATTTAGCAAAAAATTTTGGACGTAATTTTTTTTTAAAGTATTTTTTACGTGATCAGTGTATGCAAAACTACAAGTTCCTTCGCGCTTAGTATACCAATAGTGGGACACCCTGTATAGTATGAATAAGTATAATTATTGTGCTTTCTATTCTATTTTTTTTTACTAGCTGCGTCTCGCGGTTTTATCCGCATAGCTCATGATATATCGCCTATAAGCCTTCCTTGTTAAATAGACTTTATAACAGTAATTTTTCAAATGGTGGTTCCTGAGATTAGCGCGTTCAAGCAAACAAACTCTTCAGCTTTATATTATTAGTAGAGTTGGTAAGTATTCCAAGTTAGCGATAACTCTACCAAATTTTAATTGTTCATTGATGAAAATGATTTTAGCAATAACAAAAGATACCTGAGACGTTTCACGTTCGTCATCTGTCACCAAAGTCGTCAATCACAGAAGGTCAATTTTAAAAGTGTTTGAAACGAATTTATTTAAAGCAGCGTTCGTACGTACATATATTTTTTATAGTGTTAGTGACATTCATAATTTTAGCGTTCAGCAAGGAAATTTGGGATACAATAATCCAATAATTTGACTCCAATAATCTTCTAAATAACAAACATTATATCATATTCATTTCCATTTATTAGCACTTACTTGTGTATGCCTTGATCATGAACCTGCCACAACGTACCTAATCTATACTAATATTATAAAGCTGAAGAGTTTGTTTGTTTTTTTGAACGCGCTAATCTCAGGAACTACTGGTCCGATTTGAAAAATTCTTTCGGTGTTAGATAGCCAATTTATCGAGGAAGGTTATAGACTATATATCATCACCCTAAGACCAACAGGAGCGGAGCAATGCGGGTGATACCGCGCGGCTCTAGCTCGCTCTAGCGAGCTCTAGCGGCTCGCTAGTCTCCGATAATCATGCTTGTTTTTAATGTACTATAGCTTATATCTATTAATATATTGATCTAAGATTATTGATCTTTGATGCTCTGGTAATCTAAACATTTTCAATGTAATAATAGATACCTATTATGGTCTGTTTACCTACATCAGTAATATGGCACTGATTGCCATGCAATTAAGCATTATTAGTTAGGTACTTACTTAAAAATATAATTATACATAATTATTTGTATTGATACCTACCTTAGATCATTAATAAGAATTAATCCTTGATTAAAAATTTAAAAATACCGCGTGAAGAATACCACAAAAAGGAGTTTTGACTTATTTCATTAGAAGTAATAAGGTAAGTAGATAATGAATTCGATTACCTAGAGATTTATTTTTGTGCGATTGTAATGCGTTTATTCCGTCATTTAATAATTAATTACCTGATTTGGTATTTGTTTTTAAATACTTAACTGACTTATGAGTCCCATATTTAAGACTACCTATATTCTTCTTTTCATTTTTTACAAATTTTTAATCACTACATAGCAACACTATACATATGGTACCTTTATTTCATATACAAACCAATAGTTATATAACCGTGGATTGATAAGACTAGCGTTGCTTTTAATTAAAATTTAAAGTTTTATCAATGAATGTATTCGCACACTGCGTTCATTGACACTTCGTTTTACCTGTGGCTTTATCCACCGTGAAGATAACATTGCCTTTAATAAAAAAAGACTAAATTAATTTAAATTACCTACCTACTTAGTGAATGAACCAATTTTTTTTCAAAACCCTCAATTTGATAGAAAAAAACCTCAGTTTAATAGAAATAAATGTTGATTGCATTTTGTTACAAGTAATGTTTCATGTGTTGTATCACGAACTAGCCGGGTTTAACCGGATTTAATGTAAAAAAACGTATAGTTTAAACCTCAGAATTTCCGTATTTTATTGCTGAAAGAATTTTAATAATCGGTTAAGCACTTTTTGAGAGAAACCAAACAAACATACAAAAGGCATCGCATTGTCTTTATAACTCAAAGATAACATTAACAATTATAATTAACAGGAAAATATTCATTATTATTTATTTTATTTATTGCATAGGTAGGTAATTAAATTTTTATGTTGTTAGTAAACATATCCATTAACGGAACTTCACGAGTTAAGTACTGAGTCAGTATTATTTAAACCGTTTATTGCTATCTTATCATCACTACATAGTATAAAACAAAGTCGCTTTCCCTGTCCCTATGTCCCTATGTCCCTATGTCCCTTTGTACGCTTAAATCTTTGAAACTACGCAACGGATTTTGATGCGGTTTTTTTTAATAGATAGAGTGATTCAAGAGGAAGGTTTATATGTATAATAAGATCCATTAAGTAGTGGAGAAGTACTGTTATTTTTGAGGTTTCTAATGTGATGTCGTAAAAAATTACATTTATTCCGCTTACATTGCAAACGCAGGCTGAACCCTACGAGTTTTATCAAAATAATGTACTAAGTATTATACACATTGAAAAGGTCTACAGAAAAGTCCGCGATGGTATATATCTATCTCTTATGGATAACCCACAATAACTTTTTTTTGTCATTTACTTTTTACGACAAATAATGGCTAATTTTCGAAGCGATTTTAACCAATACAGCATTAATCCTTAACCAATTAAATACCATGGATACATTGTTCATTTAATATAGATCTATATGGCCCTTTACACCGTATGATTTAAGGGAATATTTTCGAAGATATTACAGATTTAAAAATTGCAGGACGTAGCGTTTGCGGCCGCCCGGCTATGTATTTTATACCCGTGCGATGCCGGAGGCCGGAGCGGGCCGCTATATTTTTATACCTATACAACGTTCACAATTTTTCTGTAGTGTATTTAGTATCAGCATTGCACCCGTGCGAAGCCGGGGCGGGTCGCTAGTAACTATATAAAAATGAATCGCAAAATGTGTTGGTAAGCGCATAACTCGAGAACGGCTGAACCGATTTCGATAATTCTTTTTTTATTATATTAGAAAAACGTAAACATGTACCACGGGCGAAGCCGGGGCGGACCGCTAGTTTATAATAAACACTAGCTGTGCTCCGCGGTTTCATCCATGATGTTATACCTATAGTAGCCTTATAGCTACTATTTTGTTATCTGTGCATAGGCACAGATAACAAAATGATAGCATCATCATCATCATCAGCCCATATATGTTGGGACACGGGCCTCCTATGAGGGCACAGGCATAATCCACAACGCTGGCCAAGTGCGAGTTGGCGGATGATACGTCATGTCGTCGAACTTTTGATTCTTCGACATGTCGGTTTCCTCAAATGTTTTACTTCACCGTTTTGAGCAGTGGTAATGTTATCAACATTCTCAGATAAATTGAAAAATCAATTTATTTCCTTTGCCTGGTATTGAACCCGCGAATTGTCGATTTGAAGATTGAGGTCCGCACCACTAAGCCACTACTGCTGAAAATGGACTATGCAACACAAATATTTATAGTTTATCCTATCCAGTATTCTGTTTTAAAAAATAATGTAGGTACCCACCTACATTATTTTTAAAAATAGCGCAGCTTTTTAATGCAGTCGTATGATAAAATGTCGTAAGATACTAAATCAATAAGATTTTACATGATATTAAAGGCCTTCTAAGTATATATATATATAAATACAATTGTGTTTATTGTTATTAATTACAATGACGGCTTGGATATAAATACATAAATGATGTAATTTGTAAATACTTTGTATTGTAACCTTTTGCCCTTTTCGTGTAAACTCTCCGATATCTGTTATTTTGTTCTACTTTTGAATAAAATTTAAATTTCAATATTCTTTAATAAAACTACATTATATACCTAATTAATATAATATATAAACAATTGAATATGATGTATAAATAAGTGAAGGTTAAAATCACTTATACCTAAGTGAAAAATAACAATAGCGTAAATTGAAAGCACATAGTACTGCCCACCAGAGACTAAAGAGCAGTAACAGCCCTTTTGTGATT
>CAJQZN010017261.1:0-17367 GCA_907164685.1 Colias eurytheme | reverse complement strand
ACCACGATCTCGGCTGCTGGTAAGCTGTGGTGCTTTTCTAGAAGGTACAGGTGGTCGTTCATTATTCTCTTAAATATTAACAATGAATAGGAACTGCACATAGTGAAAACTTATAAATTATAATGTTGGTGTTAAATTTATTGATGACGAGAATCCGTAAGACAATTTACCAAAATGAGCTTAACCAGGTCCAAAAAGCTTTCACTTCAAAAATCTAAGATTATTCTTATCAACTCACGCACTGTGGTAGGTCTAATATTCGACGTATGTAGCTTTAAACAAAGTGAGATGCTATTTTTTATAATGTTGCTTCAATTTCAAAATAACTGCCCCAACGTATAAGACACAAACAAATGCACTATCCTCAAACAAAAAAACAGCCAAGCATATAATTCCCTCGCGAGTGGCAACCCTAATCGCGTCCCACTTTCGCACAAAGGGTGAAAGGGAGAGAATTCACGAATGCAAATTGCAGAAACATTCAACACTGCAGTTCGCGGTGTGGACGTTGCGTGTGAAAAGACCATTTCAATTTTCAATGAAGCGTGGAGGCATAGAGAAATGTGAATTAAGGGTGAATGATTGTATTTTTACAAGTGATTGGTAATATAAAATTATGCTTCGCTTTTGCGTAATAAATTATAGTAATGGATAGTTACAAAATACGTAAGGAATGTAATGTAAGGAAGGTATAGTTGCTATGCACGTAACTTGGCCAATTTTTACCGTAGTAACTTAGCTACCTATTCCCTTGTTTGTTTGTCTGTTTGAACGCGCAAATCGAACGCGCAAATTTTTAAAATTATGTCGGTGTTAGATAGCCCATTTATCGAGGAAGGCTATATAATATATATCATTACGCTTAGACCAACAGGAGCGGCGCCACTCGGGTGAAACCGAGTAGCGCAGCTAGTCAGATATATTTGAGTGAAAGCGTAAAAAAAAACCTCCTTTTCTAACAAACATAGTAGGATAATTAGTATAGACTAATTATTAATCAACCGCAACAAAACTTCACGCTTAAGGCTGCAGTCTAGCAAAATTGCGTTTTCAACAAGTTATTTGACAATTTTTTCCCGGCTAATGAAATGATAAACTGAATTTTTTTTTCTTGTTTATCAATTAGTGTTATATACGCAATGCGCGTGAATTTTTTCACATTTATAAAGTTACTTTATGTTACCTTAATCAGGCCTTCAAGATAAGTCTCTTTCCCCCAAAATCATTTCGAGCTAAGTTTGTGCACTCACTACGTTGCAACCGATTACAATTTACATAATCTGATCAGCGCATTATTATCCTTATATAGTCGTTATTAAAAACTGCTGAATACAATTGCCGAAAAACTTATGATTTTCTTAATTAGAGCGTTATAAATTCATTAAATTTCCCATTTTTTGCCTTACAAAATCGATTGATAAATACTGCTAAAAGTTATTTTTTCCATTAATTTATTCGAGTTGGTTGAAGACCAATGAGTATTAATCCTTTAAAAAAATTTTTTTTTTAATTTTGATAATTCTTTAAATATTAAAAAAATATTTAAAATAATTAGGAAAAATCCTAGCGAATTTCTTTAGTCGCGCTCCTTGGGCCGGAGCGTTCTGACGTGTGCTCTACGCTCGATTTTCCTTCATACCGAAGTGAAAGTTGCTCTACTTCATTAAATTTAATATTTTTGTTAATTGATTATTTTTATCTTAGTTTTGTGCAAATATTCGTATTTTTAAACATTTGATTTCGATATGGAAAATAAACGAAAAAAATACGCGTGTAACTACTAGAAAAAAAATTATCTTCGAACATAAAGTTAATGAAACCAAATAGATTGCAAAGGTGATTGGCAACAATTTCTTTATTTTACGGGGTGTCCGTAAAGGGATGTATATTTCTTTAAAACTAAAGTAAGCTCATAAATTTTCTTATACTATAATTTTTTTGAAGTTCCAAAAATGTTTATTTTTCGTTTGAGAAATACGAAATATAATATAAACTTGTATTGAGAGCTTGAACTTCCCAAGTTCATCCGGGGAAATCCCCATACGGGGAAAATGATTTGTTTACTCCAAAATTGATCCGAGGTGTTTTAATTTTTTCTTCTAGTCATTTTCAACGTAGCGGCATGTTGTTTGATTATTAATTTTGTAACTTAAATACAGGATGTTGGTTTTATATTCTGATCTTACAGACGCGCTGACAAATTTAGTCCACCATTTCTAGTTTAGTCTAACTACAAAACTACCAAAAAACTCTAAGTACCAATATTAAAACGAATGGATTATTATCACATCATCAAAATTCAGTGGGGTTGAGAACTAAACAAACAGAAGTAACAGAGACGCGAAGAATAAAAAAAGAGGACGAAAACGATAATTCGTTGATGCTTTCCCTTTTCGACGTATTGTTAGGGTACATCACCAATCTGCAAAAAACAAAACTGATGATTCCCAATTGCTGATTAAAAATGAAAAACAAATAATCGACAACAGTGGTGAAAATTTGCTGATCACAATGAAACATCCTTCAGTGGTAGCAGATTTACTCATTTAAAATGTATCGGTGAACAGCGTAAAGGAGGACAGGAGGACAGGAAAACATTATGAATGTGGATGGTGGATTGTATACAGGGTGTAATCGATAAGTATGTGCAGGCGATTATGACGTTATTATTGCAGGTATCAAAAAACTTAAAACTGATATCGAAATTACTTTACCTAATGAGCAAAATGACAATAATAACTTTTTAAAAGTATAACGAGAAATATCTAAAAAATTTACTTTATACACTTCCATATCAAAAAGGGAAAATGGGACTAGTAGAAGTTAAATGTCTAATTCCGGCAAAAGACATGAATGCGGAAGATGCGGTTAAAAAAAAATTTAATATTTGAAATACAATGCAAAAAATAACACTTTTGTCATAGATAAGAATCATGACTATTTTTTCCAAATTCAGGGACAACTAAACGTTGCAGAAGCAGAAGTCTGCTTATTTGCTGTTTGGACTGGAGTGAATCATTCGTTAAAAATAGAATATATAAAATAGAATATATAAAAAAGTATGTAACGTTTAGGCAAAATAAAATGATGGACCATTATTGGATTTTACATAAATTGCCTACTGTCAGAATTGATTGATTCGAGACTTCAGCATTCGATGCCCATCCAGGACCCATCCTATATCATTCAAGCGATTGAAAAAAAAGAGATAAATCCAGTGCAACCGATAAAGCATCAAAATGCTAGCAAAAGATTTATTAGGTTTATCAATATAAATCTATATATTATACATAATATAATAAATCTGTAGAAGACGCGAAGACTGACATCCGCGCGGACGGAGTCGCGGGCGGAAGCTAGTCAGAAATAAATATCTTTTGTTTTCATTTGCGTATTTTTCTATTTTATAATTTTTTAACACAAACATTACATTTTTTTTATTAAATACAAAATTTGTTTATCCGTTTTATTAGTTAAACTGAACAACTTTCACTAAGAAACTTAGGTCGAAAAAAATGTATAGAGTTATGCAATTTGTATGGAAAGCTTATTTTTTTTTATATTTCGTCCAAATTTCATTGTAAAAGTTGATCAGTTATATAAACATGAAGTTGAAGATATCAATAGAAAGTATTCGCAAATTTTGTGTACTGATAAAAAAAAATCACCCGGTGTAATTTTCACGAAAATTGTTTCAAATTGTCATTTTTGGTACTTATTACGAATATTAAATTATACGAATGATTTAATTTTTAAAAATTAAGTGGAGCAACTTTCCCTTAGTACATTTGTATTATTTACATATAGGATGACAGGATGCATTTGTTTGCACTACTAGACCAAGCCCTTAACACGCGCTTATCACCACTGCGACCATAAATCCAACGGTGCCACGGAACGGCTCTATCAGAAACAGTAAAACATAAATGCCGTTAGATAGCCGAGATCAATTAATGCTAGACCGTTAAACGGAGGATGCATCTCGATACAAACTACTAATATCGCATAAACAGTGAAACACCTTTGCTAATCTATACTTATAATAAATCTGTAGAGAGGCCAATTCTGTACATGAAATATATTTAAAAAAAAACTATGAAGGGGTGATAAGGGATCGCTACTGATGCCAAAAATGCAATCAGTAAAATTTTTGTCTGTCTGTCTGTCTGTCTGTCTGTCTGTCTGTATATTCGTTATAGAAACAAAAACTACACGACGGATTTTAACCAAATTTGGCACAATTATTCTTCATACTCCTGGGCAGGTTATAGTAAAAGAATCATGTAAATCGGTGTAGAAACACCAAAGTTATACATGAAATACGCTATAAGTCATCGCGCGTGAATACAGAATCATGCAGCCATAAGGATTATTTTTGTGTATCAGTTGCCGCGTTCGACGCGCTTCGCGGCGGGAGCTATAAAAAGGCGGCGGGTGTGCACCCGTTTCGCGTTGTCATGGCATCACGTGTGAACGGCTGAACCGATTTCGATAATTCTTTTCTATTATATTCCTTGAAGTACGAGGATGGTTTTTATGTAGAGAAAACGTAAATATGTACCACGGGCGAAGCCGGGGCGGACCGCTAGTCCATACTAATATTATAAATGCGAAAGTAACTGTCTGTCTGTCTGTTACTCAATCACGCCTAAACTACTAAACCAATTTGCATGAAATTTGGTATGGAGATATTTTGATACCCGAGAAAGGACATAGGCTACCTTTTATTGCGAAATATGTACCACGGGCGAAGCCGGGGCGGACCTCTAGTATTATAAATGTGAGAGTTTGTTTGTTAGTCTTTCTTGCACATAACAACGGACAAACTTACAACCGACTTAAAAAAGAGGAGGAGGTTCTCATTCGAATTGATTTTTTAGCTTTATTACCTTTCGGATTGAGTGTACTTATTTTGATTACAGTTTACCTTCATATTATTTATTATTATTTTTTTTTTTGAGAGCAAGTGTTTAACCGATTGGTCCCATTTTTAATTCTACATGATAATATGATTTTTGTATCTGGAAATAGGACACTAGACCAGGCCTCCGTCACTCGCTCAAGGTCGCGCTATAAGCGCCTACCGCACAGTAGGTCGGTACCGACCCAAGCGGCAGTTGGTTGGCACACGCGAGACTGCGCACCCGCGTCACGTTTCCCGCGCTCGCTACCAAGATGCCCGGTTATTGCGATGTGGACGGGTGTCGGGAGTTCGGAGTATGGAGCCACGCAGTAACAAAGAAACTCACAAACCTACCAGGCTACTTTTTATCCACGAGACACATATAGCGGGTCCACGCGGGTGAAACCGAAGGAAACAACTACTATCAATAAGATTTCATTTTTTTTATTGTATAATGTAAACAATAAAAAATTAAGTGTTTCAGCAACTCTGTGTTTAATTTACGCGCTCGGTACAACCTGTGGTACAACCCTAAAGTTTTCGTTTGATGACGCAATCACGCGGCGTGCGCGGGAAACTCACTTCTCGGTGCGTGTTCGTAGAGTACATTTCTTACTGCAGCCGAGTTGCGGCGCATTTTGTAGGTAAATATAGCGTAGGTATTTTAGCTTTTGTATGGGAGTGATGTATCTGTTACGAAGTAACTATTCTCTAATCTGTGACTAGACAGTGATATAGGCTAATTTATACCGCGATAAGACTTCTAATTTTCATGGCAATTTATTTCGATAATAGTTAGCGAAATACCTTTGATAATTTATAATAACGAGGACAGTGAATAACGAATTGATTAATTGACTGTTAAGTGCAATATGTGAAAGTTTATTTTCTCTAGCGCAATAATTTCACATAGAATATTATTAAAGGTAAACTGTGACTGTGAAATACGTGAAAGATTAATTTCTCTTACAATTATTTACCCACACAAGAATTTCGTATACCTACATATTTAATTTTATTTTCTCTCACGTAATTTAATGAAACAATAAATTATGTATTTTCATTGCATACACTTTTAAATATGTGGGGAAAATCTTGCACAGAACAGCGTGTTATTCAGAATTCCTACCGTCTATTGCATACCTATAAGTGATGGTATTTGAAAAATCGCAATAGCACTTAACCACTAGAATCCAGAGTATCTGACATCGAAGCAATACAAATATGTGTACACAAGCTGTGCCCCGCAGTTTTACCCGCAGTGTTGCGCCTGTTGGTCTTAACGTTATGAATGATGATATACCTTATAGCCTTCCTCGATAAATGGGCTATCTAACACCGAAAGAATTTTTCAAATCGGACCAATAGTTCCTGAGATTAGCTTCAAACAAACAAACTCTTCATATATGAAAAGCTATTGTGTATCTCATGTAGGCGGTTTAATTTGCAACTGCGACATGCGAAGCCTTTTAATATTGCATTGCTATCAACTGTTCCGTTCTTATGTTTGTAAGTTGTGATTAAATAGACATTGTATATAATTAGTAAGTGTCGCCATTTATGTAATGTAATTATAATAATATGAAAGTCTGTATGTTTGATAGGTAATCGACTAAACGTAACTAAAGGTTGAATTAAGTACTTTTTTGTACTATTCACATTTGTATGTTTTTATTTAATAAATCTTAAACATTGCAAAGCATTCACAATTTGGTGAACCGTGAACCACATCGTTTTTAGCATTTTTGACATAGATAGGTATTTTCTATTATTATTCAAAAGTTATGTATCTGCCTATATGTAGACCGTACCTAATGCTTATATATTGACAGAGCTACTGAACATATACATAATATTATACATAATACTTCTTGCTATACCGAACTACAGAGCCTTACTTCAATACCTACTGAAGATATGCCTTATCACTATTTGCCGTACATTCCCCCCATTACAATCCACTGATCTAGGTAAGTATATAATTTATCTACTTCTCACTATACCTAACTATAGAGCCTTACCCACAATACCTACTGAAGGTATGCCTTATCACTATCTATCGACTGTTACTTCCCCCGTTGCAATCCGCTGATCTAACGTGTACATTCTACATCATCCTCTCCAACATGTGTTAGCAAGAGATTGAAGATAAAGCTTATTGCTTCTAGATAACCATCCTTATCGCGACTCTATTAACCTAATCCCTAACCATTACCTAGGGATATAATAAAAGCTACATTACCGAGTTGTGTCCGTTAATTTGTATTGTAATTTGAACCTTATTGATTTGAATTTAGGGCTAGATTGTTAGGAATATTTAAGAGTAATGCCCCCAATGCATTCCTTACATTGTTGAAGGTAAGTAGGTATGCTATTCGATTGACTAACATACCTTAACCTATAGGTTTAACACGTACATTATAATTACACCTTAATACATGGGAACTAATAATTATACACTAATTTTATAGCATAGCTAGTAAAACATACAACCCATCACTACAAAGAATAAAACAAAGTCGCTTTCTCTGTCCCTATATCCCTATGTATGCTTAAATCTTTAAAACTACGCAATGGATTTTGATGCAGTTTTTTTAATAAATAGAGTGATACCTGTGTAAGCTTTTAGTATATTAATTACTAGCTTTCCACCCGCAGCTTCGCCCGCGCAGTCAAAGAAAAACCCGCATAGTTCCCGTTCCCGTGGGATTTCCGGGATAAAACCTATCCTATTTCCCGGGATAAAAAGTAGCCTATGTCCTTTCTCGGGTATCAAAATATCTCTATACCAAATTTCATGCAAATTGGTTCAGTAGTTAAGGTGTGATTGAGTAACAGACAGACAGACAGAGTTACTTTCGCATTTATAACATTAGTATGGATTAGGTTTTACATAAAGCGAGCGAAGCCGCAGGTGGAAATCTAGTCCTCTATAAAAAGAGTATCTAGTGAAAAAAATCAATCCAAACCTTCATTCATGAGATAAGCGCGTACAAACAAACGCTTCAGCTTTATTAGCACAGATAACAAAACACAACTACGCTTAGCTTACGACATGTGATTGTTTCGGAAATTTCTAGAACTAAATAAAGAAATATCCTCGTGTAACAAAAATACTTAACTAACGACTTAGCTTAGTTACATAGAAATGCTTTTAGCTAGCTGCGTAATATTTCGTATTTCTAATAAAATCACTAAAGAAAATCAATAGGAGAAATATGAAAAGGTTAGGAAAATACTGAGTGTGTAGCGAATTGGGTACATTTTTATGAACCGACATGAAAAAGAGAGGTTCTTAATCCGATACCTATGAATACTGAGTACTTTGTGATGTTAAATCAGTAATTACTACCTATTTATGCGAATTGCAAGAACTTGTAAAAAAGTTTAGATGCACAGCATATGCACACATGTAAATGTTCCTCGGCCACGTCCACACTGACCGAGCTGCTTCGCGCAGCAATTGCTTCGCGAGGCTGCTCG
Organism: Colias eurytheme; assembly: GCA_907164685.1. Lineage (NCBI taxonomy): Eukaryota > Metazoa > Arthropoda > Insecta > Lepidoptera > Pieridae > Colias > Colias eurytheme. Next base: position 8,981 of record CAJQZN010017261.1, on the reverse strand, counting down.
CTCTGTGTGGACCCGCCTAATTAATTTAATACGAACGTTGAGAGATGGTTTGCGTTTGATAATTGCGAGCGATACGATTTTTAAATGCCTTTATCTGTGCTTAATTTTGTATGCAATCTACATTTGCCAAATATGCAAATATACACTCTATATTACAAAAAACGTTGACAATATTTACGACTGTAGACGGGAAATAATAAAATCGATGGCTTTCTATAACGGTAGATATCAGCACAGTTAGGTTTGCATTCGCCGACAGGTATTTGCGAGTAGACAAATTACCTATATTGTACTAATATTTGCCATATTTAAGCCTGTGTTATATTTGTTTGTTTATAAACTGCAAGGTAGCTGCTGTAGAAGATTCAAAATATGATGTAGTATCTGCCTTATACATTAACTAGCTGTTCCCCGCGGTTTTAGCCGCATCATTCCGTTGCTATTTGATTTCCTCGATACACCGAAAGATTGTTTCAAATCGGACCAGCAGTTCCTGAGATTAGCGTGTTCAAACAAACAAACTCTTCAGCTTTATAATATTAAAGTAAAGATGATGAGTTGTTGACTGTAGTATAAAGATGCTTTATTGTGTTTTAAAGGTGGTAAATGTTAAAAATATATGTTATGACGATTCAAAAGTGCTTCTAGAAGAAGTCTAATTGAATAAATGTTTGAGTTTGAGTTGAAAAACAAATCATACAGAAACACAGATAACAAAATATTGAAATAGAATACAATTTAATACTATAACATTTTTAATGTATCTTTTGTACAAAAAACATGCGTAATAATACATTGTATTAAGCTTAAACGTGTTCTATCTCTCCAATACGTATCTAAGGTAGCAATTAATATGTATATAAGCAATACAGAATTAAATACAAAATTTAACATTATACCTAAATAGTATTTAAGTAAACCTACATAAGTCTACAACATCTGTGGACCTCATTTCTAAAAGCTCCTACTCCCAATACGTTATCAGCTATAACCTAAATGTATAGGATTACATAAAAATCCCTACATAAATGATAAAAGTACATAAAGATAGCAACAAATGTGATCATACGACTCGTTCGTGTCTAAAATAAATCCGAATTACATAAGTATAATATGTAATATAAAATAAATACATATTATAAATCTGAAGACCTTGTTTGTTTGAACGCGCTAATCTCAGGAACTACTGGTCCGATTTCGAAAATTCTTTCGGTATTAGATAGCCCATTTATCGTGGAAGGCTATAGGCTATACATCATAACGCTAAGACCAAACAGGAGAGAAGCCACGCGTGTCTAACCGTGAGGCGCAGCTAGTCTATATATATAAAACTCAAACGTGACTGATATAGTGATCTATCAACGCACAGCCCAAACCACTGGACGTATCAGGCTGAAATTTGGCATGCAGGTAGATGTTAGGACGTAGGCATCCGCTAAGAAAGGATTTTCCGAAATTCTTGCGGGAACGGGGAAAAACGGGGATGCACGTACAAAGTCGTGGGCGGAAGCTAGTATAATATAAAAGCTCTTACAATCCTCGAGGCGAATAGTGAAAATAATAAGCTGCGATATTATACTTGTAGTATCTTAGTTATTATGTATGTAACAGGAAAAAAAGAAATTATGTATCTATACTATTCTTATATAAAAATACCTGTTTCATGAGGGTTTCGTGCGTAATAGGAGTCAATAATCTATCCGGCTACTGTGAGGCTTTATACATAAATCAATTTAATATAAAAGCTATTTTTAAAAGTACTCATTGCAACAAATGTGCGTTCCGCTGTACGTATCGCGATGAACATACCTACCAACAATAAATCTGCATTGTAGTACGAAAACTATAATTTGTGTAATATCCATACTAATATTATAAATGCGAAAGTAACTCTGTCTGTCTGTCTGTTACTCAATCACGCCTAAACTACTAAACCAATTTTCATGAAATTTAGTATGGAGATATTTTGATACCCGAGAAAGGACATAGGCTACTTTTTCACAAGTCACAAACACAGTCAAATCAACGTAAAACAATATATATGTAATTAAAAACGTGACCTAGGATAGCTTATACCTACCTATGGATTTTTTTCTAAACAAAAGAACAGTAAGTTAATTATGCCGTATACAAATAAAAAAAAATGTATGCGTGTACTAGAGTACACACGTAAGAAGTGAAACTTCTTTATGACCTTAAAAATGTCACGAGTATGGCGTAACGCAAAAATGTCACGCTTACGGCGTAACGCAAAAATGTCACGCGTAGGTACGGCGTAACGCAAAAATGTTGCACTAAATTTTTGTCCAACCCCGATAAAGAAGTTTCACTTCAATAACAACAAATAATTACTTATAAAACTTGTATCATCCGCTATAACGCTGTAACAACTAATTCATCAACGCATTAATCACTTACAAAAACACGAACAAAACGCGTAAGCACTTAGATAAATCAGTACAAATTGCACTTTACTAATTGACCGTAACGTTTAGCTGTAACAAAGAAACACAACTTACCTGTAAACTTAAATATTTTTAAAATGTGGGAACATAATATATGGGCTGATAATGGAATAGCAATATTTGTAATTTATGGAAATAATGAAATAAATACGAAAATCAGGTAATTGCCGGACTAGTGTCGCGCGCGAGCGAGATGTATTCTGTTTTGTGTGAAAGAGGGCAAATTTTAAAATATAATGGACCCTCTTCACAATCGTCAGCGTTGGACGAGTAGAGGCAATCACGATTGTGTGTCTAAGAGAGCCTAAATGTCTATGATCGGACGTCATTGTAGATATTAATTTATTCATATCCATAATTTGTTGGACTAACGCTGCCCATTGTGAAGAGTATCCTGTAGATATTCATAAATTTCATAAGCGCCGTAATGGCGGCAAACATCGACCATCATTTGTTGGGCCAACGCTGCCCATTGTGTAGTGGGCCCATTATACCTACCGACATTCGCCTAATGACATGAAACATATGCAAAAAACGTCGGGCGGCATTCCGCGCTGTCGAGCATCGGAGCATGTACGAGAAATGGTGGACCATTTGAAGAATTAATTATGTGATAAATGAACCGTGTAGACTGTAGAGGATAAGCTTGCGGTTTGCGTCCGTTGGTTGTGTTCTGAATCGCGCTTTTGAAGTACATATTTTCGATACTAAGAAATAAGAATGTCCATACATTTCATGATCAAGAATATTCATTTTCTGATAGTTAGATAGATTCTTAAATAAATCATACTATTTCAAATATCTGAACACGTTTGCTGTATTTTCCTATTGTAGGTATTAAATTTATTTAGAAGGTATATTTAAAATATGTAAAAAAATGACCATACCTGCCGCTTTTCCCACTGACTCTCATTCATTATTATTGACTACCAGCATAATTTCTGTTTTTATTAAATTTTTATTATTAAAATTGCCATTAAGGAGTAAAAGACAGGCCATTTCCATTTTACATAAAACTGCATTTATACCAGCATTTTTGCTGGCAAATCGAATGAGGGGCAGATGCATTTCACATCTGTTTCACTCGTCACTTACGTTACAGGCCAGTGAGTAACCACTAAATAACCTTCAGTACTTTGCTAGTTATATTAAATATTTTTTTTTATATCATGTAGGTACCTATACGAAAATGCAGTAGTAAATATATCGTTGTAAATATATCGCGTAGTAAATATATCGCGTAGTCATAAATTCTTACAATACCTAATTGATTTCGCATTTTAAATAATATGTTACTAACTGATTATAATATTAGTATAGATATATAAACGGCCCAAGGGCTAGAATATTAGCAATCACATCGACCGCACCGACCGTTATCGTTAATTCTAAACGCAATTTGTCTTTGCGAGAACCAATTTCTTCAAGCCGTCAAAGGATCCCCGAGCTTTCGCTGATAAATTCTCATTTACAGTGCTTAATTGTATTATTATAGGATACTAGATTTTAATCTTGCTTCGTTTTAGTTTAAAATTATATTTATAGGTCTATCTCATAATTTTATTTCGCACTACCAAGTATCTATCTATATCTAGATAAACATAGATAGGTACATACTTAATGATTTATTATGTTGTTCTCTTTTATTGCAATTTGTGTTTTTTTATTTGTAATGTCTCTGTGGTGCACAATAAAGAATTTTTGTTGTTTGTTGTTGATATATTGGTGTAAATACTAAAACTATGTGTCTTTCTTAATTATTTGGCACATTATATTTAACACAATCAGTTAATTAAAAATCTACTAAAATCTCGCACCATTAATGTACCTATAGCTAAACCGTAAAAGTAACATTTTCAACGCCATAAAAATCACACAAAAATAACCTATAATAACCCCAATATTGAATAAATGAACACGATTTAACAAAGGTTTTCAATACAGGGATCCTTTTAACAAATTTTCCCATAATAGAGAAAAATAAATTACAATGTCCGACCAATTTGCGGGATGAATTTTATAAGTTCGTTACAATAGACTTTGTGGATTTTATTTTCAACGGAATCATGACTGGATTAATTAAAATTTCTTTTCAATTAAAAATATAAAAGAACCCTGTTAGTAGCTTTTTTCGGTAACGGGTTATTATAATAAATAATAAATAAATAAATATTATAGGACATTATTACACAAATCGACCTAGTCCCACAGTAAGCTCAATTAAGGCTTGTGTTGTGGGTACTAGGCGACGATAAATATAATATTTAATAAATACATATATAGATAATAACACCCAGACCCAAGAACAAATAATTGAGTTCATCACACAAATATTTGCCCTGACCGGGGATCGAACCCGGAACCGTCGGCTCAGTAGGCAGTTACTTTACCACTGCGCCAACTAGGGCATGCAGAACCGAGTCCGGTTCCAAGATTCTGAAACCCGGTTCCAAATCGAACTCAGAACCGGGTAGAACCGGGTTACCCGGTTATTTTATAATACTTCGGAAAAAAATACGAAATAAAACAAAAGTAACTGTAAAAGTACCTAGGATGGGCCTTTTATTTTACGCGCCTTGTGTTTTATTTTATTAAATTATATAAAGAAACAAAATTTCAATACTTCTCCTTATTTATCAGTCTTATAAAAGTACCTTGTTATCATAATATCACATATAAACTTATAAACCTTATTCACTAACTTCAAACTGTAAAGCAAAAAACCGGCAGAGTGCGAGTCGGACTCGCGCTCCGAGGGCTCCGAAAAAACCTATTTTTTTTATAATGACATTAAAAATGTATTTTTTTAGCAATTTTTCCTTTATCTGTGTTATAAGACGTTATTTTTACCTAATTTAAAGGCTCTGTGTTCATGAAAAGTATCCTGTAGGTTTTACAGCTGTATCTTTTGATGCGTTGGCTTGTGAGTTTGACTTTTTCACAGCATCAAGGGACATCATCCCCTTGTCTCCATGATTTTTTTACGGCGTTGCGGAATAATGGATTAAAAGCAGTATTGAAATAGTATGACACAGATGCCGTACAAAAATGGTGGTCCACAAAGTCGGAATTTATTTTTTTCCGACAATTGCCTTGGTAAATTTGGTCATTTGATTTTGTACGGCATCTGTGTCATACTATTTCTATACAGCTTTTAATCCATTATTCCGCAACGCCGTACAAAAATCATGGAGACAAGGGGATAAAATCTCTACCTGTACTTTCGAATTCTCATCTGCACTCAGCTTACAAGTGACGGCATATTGCTGAATCTTATTATTTTATGCTCTTATATCGTTCTAGATAGGTCACCTGGTGGTTCAAATGACCCATAACTTTTTCAACATGGGCCTGTAGTCTATGAGTATTCGATATAAATTTCAGCTTGATACCAAAAACAAAAACATGACTGGATCATTATACGAAACAGTCAAATCAACTGCTTTTCAAATTCGCGAAAAATCTAATAAAAATATTTCTGTGAACTAATTTTTGTCATTTTGGAAGTCTAATTTTTTTTTGGTAATACAACCATAGGAAACTTATAAAAAACATCTAAGATTAGACAACCAATCAGAGCCACGCTTGAGGCGTGGCACGAAAATTCGCGATGCACGTGAGTCTGACGTTGCCAGATAGAATAAATTTGTTAAAATAATGCAGCAAAATACAAATAATACTTTATATTTTAATATTTTGGTCGGAACCGGGAGAACCGGGTTTCATATTATTCAGACCCGGTTCTCAAGATCATCAAAAAACCCGGGTTTACCCGGGTTTTTCGGAACCGGGTAAACCCGGGTGCATGCCCTAGCGCCAACCGCGTCGTCAATTGTCAGGTTATTAAATCAAAACCGTGTTTGCTTTTATGTAGAATTTTTTAATAGAGAATAAAGTATTTTGTAAAGATTAATAATATAATTTATGATATTCTATTATGAAATAGAATAATGAGATGTAATCAAATTCTACAAATGTAATCGATTGATAATAAATAAAATAATTCACTTCAAATGGTTTGTGTAAACACAATAGGTACACGTAAAACATGAAACTAAAGTCATGTATATGTAGAAAATAAAAACAAATCACTTGAACAACCAAAAACATGTATATACTTCCACTTTTCCAAAAGTGTAAAATCCACCTTCCTTAACACTAAAATAATACACGAAAACAATTCAAATTCCCTTTGATCTTCCTTAACAACCCGAAAGCTACATACAAGTATCTCCTATACATATGTAAAACAAAGTCATTGTCGCTGTCTGTCCGTCTCTATAAGCTTAAAGCATTAAAACTATGCAACAGATTTTGAAGCAGTTTTTTTTCATAGATAGAGTGGTTCTTGAGGAAGGTGTGAGTATCTAAGTTTTAAAGTTTTCTACAAAGCAGGCGAAGCCGCAGGGTGAAAATGAGTCACAGTATAAAACGAAGTCGCTGTCTGTCCATCCCTATGTATGCTTAAAACTATAAAACTACGCAACGTATTTTGATGAGGTTTTTTTTACATATAGAGTGGATCTTGAGAAAGGTGTAAGTATATAATTTGTTACCTAAGTTTACTACAAAGCAAGCGAAACCGCGTGTAAATCTTGTATACCTAATGCCCCCTGCGGCACTTAGAGATTTCTCGGAAATTATCTCAAATGCAAAAAGCAAGATAATGAAGGCCTAACAAGAACCCTTGTGATGTTGAAATTTTCGTGGGTACGACTTTGTGTATCCGACATTTGTTTATTCAATTGAACGAGTGCTATAAATAAATATAACTTGGCTATTAATAAATATATATTAATATGAGCATTATTCAAGTTTTGTCTTAGGCGTGTTAAATATTACAGGTTTTGATAAAACTTACATATAAGACAGTACTACCTTACTACATACTTACCTACTAATTTATGCTATATAGGTACTAATTATATAGGTAGATAAATCTAAACATTTTGTTTGTTTGTTTCGAATCGTTTCCAGCCAGTAGTTTCTGATATTACTCAAGAACTATTGATCCGATTAGAAATTTTTTTTCCTTGAATCTAACAACATTTATGGGAGAAGGTTAGGGAAGGTAAGGCTATATAACTTCGTAGGTGACACCGTGGGTTACAGCTAGTGTCATTATAAGCACTAAGATTATAATAAAAAATTTATGTAAAAGGTCAATACCAATTAATCCTGTTAACTCCAAGCGCTACAGCATTTTTCCATTACCAAGTAACAATTTTCCCAGTACCCGTGATTTCAATTGAAAAAATAACATTTCCGGAACAAGAAATCGAAGAATTAAAAGGACGATAGACGTTTAATAATGTTAGCAGTTAAAGCGATTAACATTAAGCGCTTTAAAAGCTTTCAAAGTATTAAAGCCACTGCAATGCAGCGCTTGAGGCGAAAACTTTCTGTTGTCGTTATAAAAACACTTTTGTAAAGTAAATTTAGAAACTACTGAACAATATCTTGAGAAATATGGTATCGTAGTTTGCCAGTGACTTCGCTCGTTGCAAAGTATTCAATAACATCCAGTTTGTAAGGTAATTTAGAAAAATGTTAACGTGTTTTGAATCAAACACATGGATTTATTGAATAGAAAATGAAAAGCAATGGGCTTTTCACTGTCACAATGTGACTTAATGGACCAATAATTGGAGAAACGAATTAACGAACACCTATACACATACACATTACGCACACACATCAGCTACTACATAAATCTACAATAACTTTGTATGTACATCTATGAAGACCTATTAGTTTTGCCCATCTATAAAATAAATTGCAATAGCACTTCACAAATCTTATTATCAGATACTTTTTTACAATTAACATAACAAAACCTTACAAATGGCTTCCTCAGTCTTTCAAATATTCTTCCGTAAATCCATCAAGAAAGCAAGTAAATTCTCACATTTCCTATCTATTTTACAGGAGCATATTTACTTACCGCCTCGTTGAAATTAAACCGGTATCATTATACATAATATGTAGGTATATAATAGACGCTTGCATCCCCTCTTTACCTGAAAAGAGAAAATAACGAGGTTCGTTAAAATGTTATACGAGATATTTGCAAGACGAACCATTGTGATAAAATTGTGGTAAAGGTTAAGAGCACCTTTGACTTATATTTAGTAAAAAATGTTACCTAAAATTGTCGCAATATTTATATATGAGTAAGAGGAATGTATCACTTCTTAATTTGGCTGCATATTTGTTCAATATTAATGATCATCGTTCTTTAAACTTTGAAAGTAGTTTTCAATTGAATTTTTCTAAAACTTGTGTAGATATCTACTAATACTATAATTAATAGTAAAATTAGTTTGTTTGTTACGATTTAGATTTCAAATTCAAATTTTCCCAGTAACAAAGTAAATTTATTTTTTTCGTCCCGGGTCAACCCAATTGAAAACTTAACAAGAATCGAACTAGGAAAAAATCACGTGTCAACTGTTAAATTAGTCCATTGTATGAGTCCCTCCAAGGGGGGTCTAGAGTGCGTGAGTTAGTAACGTA
>CAJQZN010017260.1:0-13996 GCA_907164685.1 Colias eurytheme | reverse complement strand
CCCCCCCCCCCCCTCAAAGCAAAGAAATGAACAGTCATTTGGCAGAGCTTTCTCGTTAGGGTAGGGGTTCCAAGTAATATCTAATAATAAGAGGCTTTTGTTTAGATAGATTGACTTTCCGTTATTTATCCTCTATCCTATGTAACTCAACAGTCAGTATTCTCAGTATTCGTTGAGTACTTAAACGTTTTACGTAAATAGTTGTATATAACTTTATTATACAATAAAATAATCCTGGTGGGATAACAAGAAACTTGTCTAACAAACGATTATCCTAATCCCTCAGCGATTTATTGTTTGAGCCCTGAAGAAAAATCTCATGGGTGCAATAATGAGGTCAAATGGGTTGAAAAACGAGTCAAATAAATTGCCTACAAGACCGGGCAACTAAAATAGGCCTATGAGAGGTCAAATATACGTAATCAATCGTTTGAAATTTGAAATTTGATTTTGAATCAATCGTCATTTGTTACATTCAATCGCTTTGCGATTAAAAAATCTCTTCCGATGTTTTTATATGAAAATTGGTCGGCTAGTGCCATTGAATGACGATACCAAACATACCGTTGACACAAGGCTTGGTGACAATCCTCGAAACCACCGCCACAAATCATCTGCGAGATGATATTTGACCCGACTCGCCTTCCTTTGTTGTGAATAGGCTTTACATTGGTAAATACGATTTGTTCAATTCCAATTTCCATAATTGGTAAACCAATGGTGGTTTCCTGATTCCTGAAGCGTAAACTTTTAGGATACGAAGTATCAATTTCATGCGCCCATTATTTGACGTCTCTAACCTTTATTGTATTTATTAGGTCATATTACTATACTGCCCACTGTGAAGAAGATTTCAAAACCTTTTTCTACCTACCTTAGAAAAGTGAAGATCCGATACGGTCATATCCAAAAATTTCTTTCGTGGGTCCTCGTTGACGAAAGCAAATATCTATGATCATTTTAAAGATCAATCCTTTGTATATTTGCACCAATCGCCATCAAAGCCCCGCGAGGGCTGATATATATTTGCACCATGTCTCCGTGAGGTACTGTTGTAGTCAAAGCCCCGCGAGGGCTGATATATATTTGCACCATTTCTCCGTGAGGGACGGTTGTAATCAAAGCCCCGCGAGGGCTGATATATATAAAAGATGGTGCAAATGCACCATCTTTTCCGTGAAGGACGGTTGTAATCAAAGCCCCGCGAGGGCCGATATATATTTGCACCATTTCCCTGCGAGCGACAGCTGCGCGAGGGATGTTTGTAACTAGAAATAAGTACGGCCTGCCAAAAAATGCTTAAGAGACACCCTGCGAGGGTGGATTTGACCTGGCTAACCCCTGCGAGGAGTAGTGGCCACATTTATGTATTCTGCTTCGAGCAAGAATACACCTTAGTGCTAATATAAAATTAGCAGTAAATAATCATTTAAATAATATAGCAATTAACAAGGTCCTTTAACTTATTTTCCAATGTTAGCGACAACTGTCCAGGATGAATTAATAAGAATTGATTTGACAATGGTAATTAATTATTATGTTTATATAAAAAAGAACTAACTATTTAATAAATTCATAATTCAAATCAATTCACTAAATTTTAAAATGAACTTCGATTCATATTTATTTTTGTTCATGCAATCGATGTAACATTTAGTTGCTTTATATCCGTTAACATTCCTTACGAACGCAACCATACCGTCGTAGGACGTTATATTTAATTGAACAAAATATTCTCCACTCACCCGCAATTTTTTACTTTTTGTCAAGGTGTACAAGTTTATAATATTATTCTAAAACGTTAGAAGTGAATTGTAAATCCTTTGAAATAAATGTATCTAAATCTAATTTATATTAAGGTATCTCGATAATTATTATACGATAACCCTTTCAGCACAAGTTCAGTAAACCAAAGAATTTAATTGTAAAATTTTGGTACTTACTCGTTTAAACAAAAAAGTTGCATCATTTGAAACATAGGAAACGTAATTTTCAATCAAATTAGCCGTGTGTAATATGTCTATTTTCACATAAAAACGGATCAGAATAATACTCATAAAAGGACACGTATAGACTACGGATAGTTTTGAATGTGTGGTACATTCATGGTACGTATCTACTATACATGAGCGAATCCATCATTATTCAGTTGAGCGGTAACTCCCGTACGATTTATAAAATAATATCACAACATGTTCTGACATGTCGTGACTCGTGACTTCTTGGAGCTGACTCATCTCGTTCGATAATTTTTAGTAATAAACTATTATAGGAATTCCGAACCGTTCCTAGCGATAACGACAATGTAATAAAGTCGTAGCAATGGATTGTATGCCTGTAAAGCTTTGAGTTGGCTCATATCCATACTAAGTAGGTATTAATTGTAATTTTTCCAAGAAAAATTCACTTGTAACCTTGTAATAAAAACACATTATTAAAAATGACATAAATAATTAAAAATATCTATATACAAGAGAGGGTATTTGATATATCTAGTAATATCAAATAATCACAAAAGTAATATTAACGATTCGAGTAAAGCCGAACGGTAACACCGTTAAAATAGCTTTACTCACAGTATTAAAAATTCAAATATTAATTAGTATATATTGCATAATGAAATATTTCAAAAGAAAAGTTACTATTTCAAGTAAAATGTAACGGTTGTATCGTTAATTTTAAATATCTTTATTCATGCTATTAAGTATTTAAGCATATTGAAAAATAAACTATTGCTGAAGGATTCATTAAAAACCTCAGCATTTTAAATAAAGTCCAACGATTATACCGTTGACTTTAAAGATTTTTACTCATTTTTAAGTAAAATATTATTAGAATAGATGTAAAAATAACTCACTGTACCGATCCGACGGGATACACTTTTTAACACTTTTAGCACTTGCTTTAAGCAATACTTAATAGCACCAAGGTTGTAGTCTTGTAGACAACCTTCTCGCGGCGGAAGCTAGACGCCAATGAAAAAACATCCAGCGCCCGCACATTATCGTGCGCCCCGCCACCTGGTGGAGAGGTGTGCGAGAGAGATAGCATATATACAACGGAAAGAGAGGGCAAAATAGGCGGAAAAAGCTAGGTACCTTCTCAATGAAGTAAGCTTCAAATTACGGTCAAGTGTTTAATAAATAATTATAAGTCATTTTTTTCAAATATTTTTTTTCCACAGATATACATACCGTGGTATCATAGCCATGGACATAAGCCACTCGTGTCGCGTATCGTTGTTCACTTCGTTCTTGATTATCATGTCTTTGATTAGTTCTACTGAACCCGTACTTGCTATGTATGGAAGTGCGTCTAATATGTGCTTTCTGTAAGAATTTATTACATTTTTAAATTAAATTCTTAATACTTAAATATTATCAAACATATGAATAATATACAGGTCGATTAGATGATTTTATGTAAGTATACATTTAAAAATTAAAGACTCTTAACGGATTTACACGGTCGTTTTATAATGTTCGAAACCACGGGGTAATTATATATCAATACATAAATCGCGTTTAGAATCTGCAAAAAAAAAAAACAAACAGATATTTGTAATTGTTAATACACTGTACACGTCTATTATACATGTAACATCCCATTAAGAACACATATTTTTTAATTATAAAAAATATGTATGCGTGTACTAGAGTACACACGTAAGAAGTGAAACTTCTTTATGACCTTAAAAATGTCACGAGTATGGCGTAACGCAAAAATGTCACACGTACGTCGTAACGCAATAATGTCACGCGTACGGCGTAACGCAAAAATGTTACACTAAATTTTTGTCCAACCCCGATAAAGAAGTTTCACTTCAAAAATGATACTGAAAATTTTATAACACACTGTATTATCCTAATACTTACGTAGCCCCAGCGCATATAGAGGGTGCTCTAGCAAGCAGCTGCGCAAGCGCAGGGTGATGCAATTTGCGAGCTGATCTCACAAGTCTGCCCCACAGTCCTACTGTCGAACCACTGTCCATATTTTCATCTACTGTTGACATTTCGTCGTCTGTGTTCGGTTTTACTCTGAAAAAAAATTGGTTGCCTGTAAAGTCGGTATACGGGCGAAAGTTTTACGTGACAACGACTTTTTATGTCTGTCTCTCTCGCTCTTAGGCGGGCTAACCATGCCCGCGTGCCTCTCGCTGGCTCTCATTGTGAGCGCATAACGTGAGCGGAGCGTAACGCAGTTTCTTGAAGTGTCACCCGGCAAAACAATTTATAAGACGTTGTCACGTCAAAATAACATTAAAATGGTTGTTTTAGAATAATCTTGGATAAGATCTTTCCGTGGTGCTTGAATCGAGTAAAGTAAAATGCAAGATGCAAAAAGATACGAGTTGACAGTCTACTTGCCACTTCTAGAAAACTAAACTGCTACAAATAACTGAATACAATGGGTAAAAATTTACGATATTAATTGTCTACCTTTGAAAATATCATATCTTTAATCCATTCCTTATTCAATACTCTAGAGTAGAGTATAAATATTAAAATTAAAAGCATACTTACAAGCATAGTAACTTCAATACATCTCTTGCTGATTTCAATTCACCAGTATCAGACTTTCCGTATGCTATATGATGATGGAGTAAATTCGACCGTTTATGAATGACTGTCCAAGCTGAAAGAATTGTAATTTTATTATTTTTGACGTGCAAAATCAACCAGATTCACAATCAGTTCAAAATATGTCCGAAGCCAAACTCTGCCTACGCATGTGTTGGGCAGAGTTTTGTAATATGGCATAGCATGAAAAAAAAACTATGCCATATCATTAATTTTATATATAAATTATATCTATACAAATATTATAAAGCTGAATAGTTTGTTTGTTTGAACGCGCTAATCTCGGGAACTACTGGTCCGATTTGAAAAATTATTTTGGTGTTAGATAGCCCATTTATCGAGGAAGGTTATAGGCTATATATCATCACGCTACGACCAACAGGAGCGGAGCCACGGGGGTGAAACCGCGCGGAGCAGCTAGCATAAAATAAGAAAACATAGTCTTGAATGTGAATACATAATAATCAAAGCTTTTATATAAGCTATTTTTACATACCCTAAAATCAAAGTATTATCAGCTTATGTGTTTAACTAGATTTACTTTTTAGAAATACCGCATACAAACCTTTCTTCTCGCTATCCACAGTTTCATCGTCCGTTTTATTAACTTCCTTTATAAGCAACAGATCTTGTATAACAGTGGTCATAGCCCCTGAGTTTCTGCCAGAGAACGGTTCGAACAAATGTCTCTCTTTGCAATTCACTGCTTTGTATACATGATGGTCGACTGTTATGCGACATTTGCTTTCCGATTTTAGTACTGGCCAGGTTTGGAATTTCTGGAAATGACAAGGAGTAACGAATTAGAGATGTGAGATTAAGTAAAAAAAAAACATACAAAATCATCGCTTAACGTGGCCTTGAAATTTTACTCTCAAAGCGCTTAAAGAATTCAATAAGAGAAATCAAAATTTACAATATCTTCTCAAGAGGCTTTACAAAATTAAAAAAAATAATACGTGCTTGTACTAGTGTACACACGTAAGAAGTGAAACTTCTTTATGACCTTATTTTTCAAAAAATAATTTACTATATGCAACTTTACAGAAATACGTCAATCACGCGTGTAAGGGACAAAAACAAGATGGCGCGTAACGGAAAAATGTAACACTAAATTTTTTTCCAACCCCGATAAAGAAGTTTCACTTCAAAAAATGGAAAAAATTGGTGCAGTTGGTTTAAGATCTACCAATTACCATTGTTTAAAAAAGTGAAACTTTTAACAGTTAACTGTTTAACAAGTACAAGTAGGTAAAAAATCATTTACGGTTTTTAAATTATGTAAGAAACATAAGACTACTTACACTTTGGAAGTCATATCGCACAGTTTGCAATATAGACATATATTTGTATCTATTTGTGCACTGTGATAAATCTCTTGTCTTCACCAATACAAGGCTAGTTTGTTCTTGGCCTCGCACTACATAATCTACATTACAAGTACCTTGGATGTCTTGCTGAAATTTAAGTTTTACAAATAATAGTTTAAATATTGAGCTGACTGCTGCTCTATTTGCTACGGACATTCAAATCACTACATTTGATATTTACCTAAACTACTAAATGTGTGATTTTTCGTAAATTGTGAACTAACACCAATATTTAAAAAATATATATTAGTTAACATGATGACAGAGAAATATGGGCTATTTGTAAGTACTTATAATAAAAACAGAGCAAACATAACCACGAAATTCAATATTGTTCATCATATTGTCAATCATCACCATTTAAAATGACATTTAAGCAATGCTACAACTTATTCAATACTACTATGTTTCACCCACATGGCTCCTTTCCTGTTGGTCTTAGCGTGATAATATATAGCCTTCCTCGAAAGAATTTTTCAAATGGGGCCAGTAGTTCCTGAGATTAGCGCGTTCAAACAAACAAACAAACTCTTGAGCTTTATAATATTAGTATAGATTGATAATGAAACATACCTCAGCTCCTTTAAAGTTGATATCAAATCTTTTCATACTATTCTGATAGAGAGATAGTAAGGCCCTTTTGAAGTTAACCACCCAGTCTTCCTCCCCGTCTTCTGGACAAATCTCTGATATAATACCATCATGAAATGAAAATCTGTAAAAAATAATATATAATTGTAATTAAATGTTGAATAGCAGCTAATAAAATGTAAATATTATTGTATAATTCAAAATTGTAACTGAAACTCAATTGAAATTGCTTCATCCATTCTGGAGTTATGATTCTTCAGACACACTTCAAACTTGTAACACAACTCTTTTTCCATGGGGTGTTACAAATAATATAAAATCTAGTTTATTATATCCTACCAATTTTCTACTTTATACTATAAAAACATAATTAAGTTCTAAAACAAAGAGACACAGAAATTCTATATTTCTATTTTTCAGTTAATAAAGAGTGTGTGAAAGTAATATTTAGTTTTATCATCATCAGCCCATATACATTCCCACTGCTGGGACATGGGCCTCATATGAGGGTACAGCAAGAAGCTTATATCTAATACACTAGAGATTTCAGTATGAACATTAACTTGTAACAAGAAAATATAATGTTGAGTGACGCCTGTAAGTTTTTTTATCCCTTTCACACCTAACTTGGCAAGTGGGTGTGAAAGGGCGAATAAAAAAACATACAGGCGTCAGTCCATGTCATATTTTCTTGTTACAAGTTAATGTTCATACTGAAATCTCCAGTGTGTTAGATATAAGCTTCTTGGGGTACAGGCCATAATCCACCATGCTGGCCAAGTGCGGGTTGGCGGATGTCACATGTTGTCTAACAAATATTTACATTACCTGAGATCAAAAAGGGACAAAGCATGAATGAATTTTTCTGCTCTCTCCACAGGATAATTCTCATCTTGGTCTATGAGTGTTACATCTGCTAATCTAAGAATACCTTCACAAGGTCTTATGAACTGTAGTATCGCCTGAAAGCATTGAAATTACATAAATAAGGATAATAGGATTATAATATGAGCACAGAATACATAATAGTAGCTAAACGCTACAGAACGGACACTCTCCGCCTCCCGCCAAAATTAAACTTACCTCACCCCCGCGCGATCAGACATAAAATGGGCCATATTTTTCTGCAAGGACGATACGCAACGAAGATTGACAACATTAATCAAATTGACTTAAAGTAATTTTATTATTTTGGATTTGTGATTATCGTTTTTCGTAGAAAATGGTTAGATATTGTGCTGTTTACGGATGTATTTCATCAGAAAAACGCGAATTTTTTTTTACGCTATTCACAAATGTGCCAACCATAAAGCGTTAACACACACATTTGCAGTCTCTACAGTGTGACTGTCAAAACGATCATTTTGTATGGAGTGTCCGGGGTGTGATATGAGATAAAGATTTTCAAGAACAATTACTATTCTTATAGCTTGTAGTAGTTTCATTTTAATTATTATACAGTTAAAAAATATCATGAAGGATAAATACATTAAAAATTAAAGAGGCCTTAACTTTACCTAGGATTAGTAGAGTACAATACAGGATAAAAAAACAAAAAGAAAAACAATCTACTTTCGGAGCGCTTCGGATGAGTACGATAGACACTGAACAACAAATAAAAATATAAATTTAGTTACCTCTGTTTTAATATCGAGAGTTGATCGGTTATTACTTGATCCAGCGAAGTAGGTTTCCACATTCACTTTGTATTCATAGTGATAGCTCACAGATGTTAAATAATTGAATTTTTCTGATGCTGAAAATGTTTCGAAAATACCAGTTTAGTGGATTTTACACCTAAAAACTTCACAATTACGGAGAATAATTAATATAAGAGAATGAGGGTTTAGGGGTGAAGTAAAGTTAAGTGATTTTGATAACGAAAAATATATTTATTTCCTAGCGTATTAAAATGAAAATACAAATTTCAAAACAAACTTTGACATTAAGCCGGCGGTTTAATGTCAACTGTCAATTGCAATACGCTCCATTTATTACAATCACAGAACATTAAAAACAAATTACAATGCAATGAAATCTTCTAAGGTACCCACAAATTATAATTTCAGATTATGTTTGTGACACAAGATTTTATAGATTGAAATGGTTTTTACAGGCAATATCAACCTAGTGGAATTATTAATGCGTGATTCCGAGTTTTAATGACTCAAACTCACGATTTCTCGTTCTATCTAGGTATGTGATATGATTTACTATGGTTTCGACTTTTCGATTAGGCTATGACTGTGGCTATAGGTAAACCAGAATCTGATGGCAATTAGGGAAATCAAAATTTTGAGTGTGCAACCCTAGGGAAAATGGACTGAACGATCTTGATACTGCTTATTTTTTATTTTGTCCTCGATATCATTAGTCACACTACATAAGTGGATAATACTGTACTTAATAATGAGATATCCACTTAATGTGTTCAGAAACTTGTGTCACACCAAAACCTCACGAGCGCGATCGCAGGTATAACGAGAGAGAGACGGACTGATCTCCCGTCTCATCTCGAGCGCTGCCACCAATAGGACGTTATCACGTAAACATCTCAATCGTAAACCTACTTTACAAACAACCAATTTTTTTTATAAAATAAAATAAAACTATGTTTATTTTCGTAAGTATTAACAGGTACACACATTATAAAATTGACTTGGACAGCTTGGACTTGACGAATAGCCGTATTGGAAACTCCTGTAATAAGTTTTCATAAAATTATATTGTAAACAACAAACAATATTATTGTTACCTACTTATAATATTTTTAATTTAAAGTATCAAAACGGGTAAGTCCAATTTACCAATAAAATATTCAAAATTGAAAATTGTAATGTGTTTGACCCTTCTTCATCGAATGTTTTTCTATACACATTATAAACAACACCTCTTGCTTGTGATCGCAGCGGCTTTTACGACATTTTCAAAGATTTTTTAAACAAAATCCTAAAAATTACTCATCAATTGCAAAGAAGACAAATAATTTGACAACCAATTTGATAGTTGTCAAATAAAGTTGCCACATGAAAATCTTTTATTTCTTAAATATAAATATGCCATCAGATTCTGGTAGACCCTGGTAGACCTATATGACCATGCTATGACATCAAAATTTGGCGGTAAGTGTATACTTTTGTAAAGTGAATGCTAAGTTAGCTTCGAAGCAAATGTAATAATAATTAATTATTGACACTATTTCTATTTATACATTATGGAGGATAGTCGATTCATATCGGAAAAATAAAGTCATCAATTATTATTAGTTACCTGCACATGTTGGTGTCCCGCAAATATAAGGATCTTTCAAAGAATCTGAAAAAAAAAACAAAATGGAATATGCTTAACAATCTGTAAATATTAGGTAGTTGGATAAAAAAGTTTATTTATTTCCGAAAGTTTCAAACAAACAAACAATATTCAATACATAGAGATAGTAACGTAGTACATACTATCTCGATGATTCAATATGAAATTTTTGTACAAAATTTTTACTCACAAATTTACCTGCACAAGTCTAAAACAGATAAAAAAATATAGCTAGAAAATATTTACAAATAGCATAAATCTCTAGAAAGTAGGAAATAAATCTTGTGTGTGAAACAAAAATTATTGAAAATACGTAGAAATGCAAAATATAACTACGAGAGATTGTAGTTCCCGCGTGAACGTAAAATGGGAACGATTGAGTATTGAAAACCGCCGACATGGAATAATAACTACGGCTACTAACACAATAAAATGATGCATGTATTTTCGAATATTTTGATTCTGGATATATTTATTTATAATAATTGTAATATAATGAAATACTGAATTAGGTACTTATTTGTATCGATTTTTATATAGCTTCCAGTATTTGGTAGCTGCATAATGCCTATTTATTTTGAATAAATACTTGGTATGGTATAATATCTCGCTGAATGTTATTTACACCAATATTATAAAGAGAAAAGAGACAATAAAATAATATAATAACATTTTAATAAAGTTCGTTTGAAACAGTTGCGATACCTATATCAATATTATTATGTGAATTTTCATCAGAGCTTTAAATTCTTAGAAATATTCGTTATCTTTTAAAACATTTGATGTGACGTTCCATGGAAATGACCTAAGCCAATTGATAACGTAGTTGAATGAAACAATAGCAGGATAATAGGTATCTACTGCATGATAATAGGAATAAATTAAAATGATTTTTCTTAAATAATTATCTATATATACTAATATTATTATAAAGAGGAAAAGTTTGTATGTATGTATATATGTATGGTTTTCACGCATAAACTACTGGACCGATTTTGATGAAATTTGGCAAAGACAATCTTTAGACCCTGAGAAAGAACATAGGCTACCTAATATAAAAAAATATTTACCACGGGCGAAGCCGGGGCGGACCGCTTATTTTCTATAAAAAGGTCATCTATTAAATTTACTAAACATAATATTATGAATTAGTCACCTATTTCCTAAAATATGTACTTTTTAGAATATGCATTTTTTATTTCATGTTGCGGTTACCTATAAATTTATGTGGGTAATGGGTTAATTTACTTTCTTCCTTTAATCTTTAGCCTATTTTTTATTGCTTGTAATGTTATATTTTATCGTAATTCGCAAGACTAGGACGCTTGGGTTTGAAAATAATTAAAGATGAATTGATATAGGGGTCAATTACGGAAGTATTTCATTACTAAACGTTGGAGTGCTCTTATTTTTATCAGAAATAACCCGTCAAGTGTGTCTTGTTTAGTGCTCATGAGGCGGTTCTAAATATATTGTTAGATATTTCGATCGAACTAGTTATAGATATAATCATACCTAATAAGTTAAATAATAAAGATGTTTTCGGTTACTGTGGATAGTTAGCAGGATAAATATTTTAACATCAAAAATAAAGAATTTTTTTTTCAAGATATTTTTGTTTTTTCAAAATACTTACAAATACGCCGCAATATGTTCGTCAGTGTCAAAAAGCCAAGCAATTGGTGAAACTAAGTTAAGAATTTGAAACAATTGAAAGCTCTACAAGTCGCAAGCCGTGGTGGAAGATAATAGGTAGGTATATTGTATATATTTCATAAACGGACCTCCCATGACCCCTGCTTTAGACCGAATTCAGGTCCTTGTGATTTTATCGTTTACGCACTGACAATTCAAGGAGACCCTTCTAACCTATTTTGCTAGCTATGTAATATATGGGCAAGCTATAAATAATATTATTATCGTGGGAAATTTTAGGTCGTTAGCTTTATCATATTAAATAGCGTCACTTCAACAGACATAATCGAAATAAATATAGACAAAACACAAATTATTTCACTACTAGCTTTACACCCGCGGCTTCGCCCGCGTTTTCAAAGAAAAAGCCGTATAGTTCCCGTTCCCGTGGGATTTCCGGGATAAAACCTATCCTATGTGTTAATCCAATTTCCCCTTATATGTGTGCTAAATTTCATTGTAATCGGTTCAGTAGTATTTGCGTGAAAGAGTAACAAACACACTCACACACACAAACACACTCACACACACACACACACACACACACACACATCCTCACAAACTTTCGCATTTATAATATTAGTAGGATTTTTCAAATGGAAACTTAAACTTAGTTTGATGAATATTGCTTCAGGTTTTGTTGATAAACTACTTCGGAACTACTATCAACCATAATAGGGTATCTGAAACGCTATCATGTGTAATAATAGTGAACAATAAGCAACTAAACTTCTACTCATTATCTAATATCTATTCGCAAAGACAAGTTTTACCCATGAGCAACTATAATGCTATAAACTTTAGCTAATTGAGATAACTTTCAATAAGTTCTTAGAGAAGCACCTTTGAAAACGATAACGATTTTCATCACTAAGTTTAAATATCTTTATGTCAAAATAGTTTGTGTCCTTGGCGTTGTTCGCGAATAGTTATCGAAATATATTAGATAATAGTTTTACTAAAACCAATATTTCTCTTAAAAAAAGTAAAATTGGTAAAAGTTTGCTTCGGCACTTTTCCAAGGAGTGTTGACTGTTGAAACTTGAATTGGACATGACTGCCTAGTACTACATATAAAAAGAACGATTGAACTACATGATTTTCGCTTAAAAATACAGTTGAATTTAGAAATAATGCTTATTTTTTTGCGTAAGTAGGTATCATACGTTACTATAATTTGTTATTAACGTGATATCAATCTCGATATACAATATTATATCCTGTTTATGTTTTATATTAGCTTTAAAATTATATTTAATGATTATAAACAGAAGGGTGTTTCGTCACCGTGTGGACCCATACACTGTGTATCCTTCACCTTCAGTGACATTGTACATAAAACAGTTCCTGAACGGATGGAACAATTTTCAATTTTTAGCGGGAAATTGATTATGTTTTGTTTTTGAATTTCATTATTTGTTTAGAGATGTCACTTTTGGCGCACTTGAATACATAATTAAGTTCCTATTATAATATTATGGATATTGAAATAATTATTAAAAATTAATAAATAATAATGTCCACAAATAATGTCTAAGTAGGGTATGTAACGTAAAACATAATTAATTATTGGACCTTGGAATGGACTCAATACATATATTATGTTTTGAACAGATTATAAAATGAATTACACAGATATTAGACGCTTATTTCTTAGTATTTTTTATTAGTTTATATTGTATCGAAGATTGAAAAGAGAACGTTTAATTTTTTTTTACGCTGCGATAGGGGAGCGCTTGACCACGATCTCGCCTGATGGTAAGCTGAGATGTGGCCTAAGATGGAGCGTGCTTCCCTAGAATGTACCTGTTCACTCTCCTCTTGAAGAATTCATTTTAATTTCAGTGGATAGTAGTACATACTACATAGAGAATGAATCAATTATATTGTATTTATTACTATATATTGTATTTATAGCTATGCTCCGCGGTTTTTTTTACCCGCAGTGCTCCGCTCCTGTTGGTCTTAGCGATATGATATTATATCGCCTTCCTCGAGAAATGGGCTAACTAACAACGAAAGAATTTTTAAAATTGACCAGTAGTTCCCGAGATTAGCGCGTTCAAACAAACAAACAAACAAACTCTTCAGCTTTATAATATTAGTATTTAGTACCTATAGATTCCACATAACACATGCATTTTCTTTACGAATATATAACAATAATCTTGTTGTGTCGTGTTGATAGTATGAATTTCTCTAATTATAACCAAAGACTAAATTTCACCGTCAAAGTAATGTTTCAATGAAACGGACCTTTTGATACACTCGTATCAAAATATATTGGAAGTGAATATTTTTAATCACAAAATATTTTCTTGTTAAAATCGTGTCGTTAGTAGCTATAATGATCATAATTATATTTTGGGAAAAGCTGCGGTGGTCGTCAGTCGCTTGTGACATGGTTAGGGAGCCAGGTGCAAATTTGGTTCATTATTTCCTCTCAAG
>CAJQZN010017257.1:0-10433 GCA_907164685.1 Colias eurytheme | reverse complement strand
ACCACACTTTTTGAAGAAAGATTTTCGTTAGTATTATTTATTTTTTAATTACTCTGAACGATGATATTATAATTATTATTTATTTGTTTCCTGATAATAATATCATAAACAATATCATCCACATAATTTTTATGCGCACTGCAAAGGAACAGCTGTTCTCTCTCAGAAGAGAGAAGCACATTTTCGTGTTTATTTTTTCTCTTTTATATAAAACCAAATGATTGAGTAAAAAAGCAAATCAGTCAAAAAGACTGCTGATAGAAGTAAACACTTATAATTTACAATTTTCGTATTTAAATGTGAATTTTGCGAACATCAGCAAGCCGGTCAAGCGAACCCATCAGACATTTTTCTGGAGATCAACTCGACTAAAAAATTTTCAATTCAATTAGATAATAATTTCGACAATAATACTAATGCTAATTATAAGTAAATGAAAACACTTTTAAATACGTCAATAACAACTACTAAATGAAGGTTGTAGGCCTAATTTAATTCAATCAAACTCGTTTTTCTGGCACATTTGTATAAAATATGCCTATTTAAATATAGGCTTATGTTTGCGAATAGTCTCCAGTAAATTCTCTAGTAAATTTGTATTATATTAAAATAGTAGAAAAAACATGTTTAATTTCTACGGTATAATTTTCCGCGTAAACTAATGGAAAATTACTAATTATAGTTCAAAAATCTTCTGTTCTGTTATTAATATTTTAGCTTTATGTCTGGTCTTAAGTTTATAAAGATTTAAAAGCCGGATTCCCGCGCATTTACTTGTTTTTTTTAATGTAGTTCAATTTATTTTTAGTTTGTTAGTTAACTGTTAGATAACCATCCATTTTTGACCCCTGGTTAACTGGACTTAATTTGTTGCAAATGACCTCTAGTATAACGCCTTTGAAGGATCACGTCGAATTACCAGTCACCCTTGTATAGGTACCAAATGGCTAATATTGTAAAGTAAATAAATAGGAAGTAATTGTGAAAAAGAATAGATCTGTATGAAATTCATAAATGATAAATGTGTGAAATGTATAATATGTGACTCATAAAGCATACCCCAAGATTCGATTTTTATAAATTATTTCAATAAATTGTAATATTATTACTTATATTTTGTGAAAATAGACTAACTTTAGCTTGCACTCTATATCATTTTACATGGTTTAAAGTCGGTCATAAGACACGTAATAAACTTAGCACTTAAGTGGTGTAAATTTATAAGTCTAGGTCAGCCAGACCATCTGTTGTAAATGCCAGAATGCTGTTCTTGTAAAGTTGGTCAAATATCTAGACCAATAATTAATCAGATTTAACATGTGCATTTAATTTGGGATATTAAAGTGACCTATATGAGGCACTAGCGGTTCGCCCCGGCTTCGCTCGTGGTTTACGTTTTCTCTACATAAAACCATCCTCGTACTTCAAGGAATATAATAAAAAAAGTTTGGAAAATCCAAAAGTGCACGCCTCATAATTTTTTTTTTAATAATTATTTATTAATTATTGTTTTTGTTTATTTAATAACAATTAAACCACATCGAATCAGACCCTGAAAAATGAAAGGGTTCTATTCCTGAGCATACTCAAGCGTAAGAGAAAAAAAAGACTCGATTAGTAAAGTATTTCGGTCGCTATCGTGTTAACAAGAAAATCCTCCGCACATACAGACACACGGACGTCCAAGACAGAACTTTTTTAAACTGTTTTTTAACTAGTTTAAATAACAAAAATGACATCAAAAATATCATGAATGTTAAAAATAGTGTTTTTTCTTAATATGTGTGTGTATATATTATCTTACAAGTGCAATGTATGATACATAAAGACATTTTAAGTTTGAAAAATCAGATGTTTTGCGCGAAGTGACAGTAGTACCCACCTCAACGCTTCGCTTATGAGGCGTGCAAAAGAATTATCGAAATCGGTTCAGCCGTTCTCGAGTTATGCGCTTACCAACACATTTTGCAATTCATTTTTATATATAAGATTAGATTAAAGGAAACTTTACTGAAATAATACGCTAGTTGTGCCCCGCGGTTTTACTCGCAACGCTTCGCTACTATTGGTTTTAGCGTGAAGATATACCTATCATCCTTCCTCGATAAAATATGTAGTGTCTAACAGTAGTCAACAGTAGTCAATAATTTTTCAAATCGGACCCATAGTTCTTGAAATTAGCACCCAGCTAACAAAAACACAAACAAAGTCTGCAGCTTTATAATATTTGTGTATATGTGAATGTGCATTTGTTCATGTACCTATTTATATTATATTATTAATTATTAAGTATATATTAAAATTTAAAATACCATAAAAATAAAACGATAGGTAGTTACTAGATTACTTGCATAACTACAATCACGTTTGAGACCAGTAAAAGCAAAATACGTTTTATTTTCATTTAACTGCCGCCAAGATGTAGGTACGAATTTGATTCCAAAAATTCTATAGTAAATAAAAAACATTTCTACAAATAACTATATCTATAATACATATAATTTTACGAAGCGAAGATAAAACCCTTACCTATTTTGTTTTTCTACTTGGCGTCATTAAAAGCTATGAAGAATAGATAATTTACCAAATTATTCTATTAACATTTTATATTAATAATAACCTGAGTTCAATTTTACTGCAAACTAGATTGTCCTAGACCTAATTTCTTTGGTATAACTAAATATATTAATATTAATGTTTGTAGAGTTCCTTGACAAATTAATTCCCTAGAAGGCTAGAGAATGACGTGGACAATGGCATAGAATGACGAATAAATAATAATAATCTCATAATCTTATATATAAAATTCTCGTGTCACAATGTTAGTCTGCATAGGTACTCCTCCGAAACGGGTGGACCGATTCTAATGAAAATTTCTGTGCATATCGGGTAAGTCTGAGCATCGGCCAACATCTATTTTTCATATGTACCACGGGCGAAGCCGGGGCGGACCGCTAGTATTATATATTAAACTATAAACAAAGCTAACTATTGATTTTTTAAAAATTCAATAAACTTATGTATGAAATTATTAGTATAAAAATAGGTCGCATAATATGAGCAATGTTAGATTGTTCCATCGGTCACGCCAAAATGTATCGTGATAAATAAATAAAAAACAGCCTTCACATTTATAATGTTTTTAACTCAAGTCTACATATAGGTACATAATAAATGACGTAGCGTTGTAAAAACGTATTGAGCATTATTTAAAGTTGTTTGTCTTAAACCACAGCTACAGCTTATTTGCACTTATTGCATTGTTTTAAAACATTTCCGCATATATATTCACTAATTTTTCATGTTATTCAAACTCAAACTCAAACTCAAACATTCATTTATTCAATTTGACTACTATTTAGTAGCTCTTTCGAATCGTCATTACATAAGTATTTTTAACATTTACCACCGATTCGGAAAGCAGTATCTATGGAGAAGAATCGGCAAGAAACTCCATAGTTGCTCTTTTATTTCTTAATTAACAAATTCATAATAAATAATTATTAATTTTTTCCCCCAGCTGATCCCTATTTGGAGTCCTATATAATAACATCAAAAGGATCAATAGAAAACGCAAAAAAGCGACTCGACAAAATGTGCACAGTTAAAACTCTGATGCCTGAATTCTTCGAAGAACTAAATCCTAAGAAGGACTTGGACGTAATGTTTGAAGTTATGTAAGTTTAAAAATATCTATATTAATTTAAATAGGTAAATCAATCCTAAAACTGACAATACATTTATGAAGTGTGTGTAATCACTACATAGTACATATAAAACAAAGTCGCTTTCTCTGTCCCTATGTCCCTTTGTATGCTTAAATCTTTAAAACTACTTTTTTAATAGATAGAGTGATTCAAAAGGAAGGTTTTAGTATATATTATAATTTATTAGGTTTTAGACAAAGTGGGCGAAGCCGCGGGCGGTAAGCTAGTTTTATATTAAATTTTTCCCAATGTTGAATCTGATCTTGATAATATGAATAACTTATAGCAGACAACGAAACAGTCTAGCGCTTACCACATCGCCAACAAAATACTTAAAATTATATCACCATAACCATGAAAATATGTGAGCCACTAAATTTATAAGAATCAATGTTGATCCGGCTCTAACGTGCGAAACAAATATAATAATATATTGTTTAAGCTCATAGAATAATTCAATTAAACTGTTTGTAAATATAGACATAATCCTTAAATATTAACATTTTATTTGCTCTTGCAGAAATGTAGCAATCTGCCCAAAATTAACAAAGGAACATCATCGATTGTTCGTAGCGAAGGCTTTGAAGACACCCACTAATGCTCAGCATATTAGTGTAGTGTATAGGTTCTGCATTCTTGTAAGTAATTACCATCAAATATATGTAAATAAAAATTATAATTTTTTATCTATTTTCATTGAATTTTAGTCTTAGCAAATGTTTCGATACTCATATTTTAACATTATTTACGCCTGCAAGCGAATTCGTTAATATTGACAAGGTAGAACTTAATCACTATAAGGTTTAATAAATTTACGATACGGGTTTCTGAAATAAGTGTCTGATAGTTGATTTCAAATGCTTCTTTCGATTGCTGTTTAATTTTAAAAACTTGATAAAGATTTTTTAGAATATATCATAAGAAACTTTGTGGAAATACCATATTATATGTATGTATTTTATGTGTATTTATGTAACTTAATATACATCTTGTAATTATTAAACATATTTTCTTTTTAGATTTCAGAGTACGTAAGGCGGTATGACTACGTCGATGGGTTCCGTGTGGTATATGACCTAACCGAAGTAGATTTAGTTAAATTTGTCTCCAACATAAATGTCGTCGAATTGAGACAAGCTTTCAGTATCTATATGGTGAGGAATACAGTTTTATAACACATTTTTAGGAATAAAAATACATCAAATTTGGATAATCAAATAGATTTGAAGAGAATTTGTTTCTTTAAATTTATTATAATATGGGTGTTCTAATATTAAAAACGTTTAGATATAACGTTTAAAGTAGAAGGCACCTACAGCTTACAAAATGTAACGTGAAAACGACATGGGAAAATAATCCATTAACCCATCGAGCCCCGAACGGCCCGATCGGTCCACGAGACAATAGATTTTCTATTGTGTCTGTGATTCCTGAGTTATTTCCACATTTACCTATCTTATAATTGTTAAACTTTTGCCTCTATTTCTTGATAAGATGATCTGTATAATTACAGTATTTCCTTTGAAAGTTTCAAAACATACACTATTCTCGATTTCAGGATGGCTATGGCATGAAAGTAAAGGGCATCCACATGATCACACAGTCAAAAGCAATCGACCTTCTAGTGCAGATTTTCAAGCAGATACTAAAACCTAAATTAGCAAGCCGCATACATATTTATAAATCTAGTGATGAATTACATGACATTATTGATAAAGATGTGCTACCCGTGGATTTTGGAGGGTATGAAAAATCTATAAAAGAAATGCAAGGTTGGTTATTTACTGATCACTACATAATTTAAAACAAAGTCGCTTTCTCTGTCCCTATGTCTAGGGACATATGCTTAAATCTTTAAAACTACGCAACGGATTTTAATGCGGTCGTTTTTAATAGATAGAGTGATTCCAGAGGAAGGTTTTAATATATAATTTATTAGGTTCCAGAGAAAGGTTGAAGCCACGTGCTAGTTTATATCATATTTTGGAAGAACCTCGGTTTCTTAGTCTTATAAAATATTTACGTATTACTTTATAATATTCTATTATAATAAGAAGTATGTACGTTTTCTCGTTTGAAATCATTAAATATTTTGTAAACAAAAAAACAAAATATTTACGGTAATAATCTTGATCGACGGAAAACTTATTGTTATTGACTGATGTCAAATATTACTTACGTACAACTTACGTAGTAACTATTTACAAAATATAGTAATCTGAGGTTATAGCACAGATTAGGGGGCGTCCATAAATTACGTGAGGTGTTTAAGGGGGTCGAGTCAAATCTCATCTAACCTTGCATTGGGGAGAGTGAGGGTCTAAAAGTCAAAAAATTGAAAAAAACACCTAACGTAATTTGTGGGCGCCCCCTGTAAAAGCAATTAAGTAATATGTGCTATAACCACAGCTATATAATATTATAATACTTTTCTTACTATTTACATACAAAATACCACATTTTATATGTTCTGTGCAAAATACTTTATCCTATTTGGCACACATAACATAATTCAATTAATTAATTACACGAACTAAACTAATTGAAATGTAACTCATTAAAAAATCTGAGAGCCTTGACCCTAAAATACTAGTTTTAAAACCAGTTTGAAATTTAAATCGTAATATTTTGCGACGTTTGAATGAATTTCTCGCAATTTCATTAGTCAGATGATAACGAATTATTAAATTACTTAAAAAGTCTAAGAGAACACTATAAATAGGCAAGTTGTTTCAGAAATATAAGCCATAATATATACCAGCTGTCTGCCCAACCCAAAAAACTCATTTTAAAGATTTAAGCATACCTGCAGGCACACAGTCGCCGAAAAGCAACTTTTTATACTATGATGAAAAATGAAAAATAAATTCAATATATTTTTTTTATTTTTAATATAATTTACTTTTAAAATAATAACGAAATATGACATTATTATAATTAGATAACCACTTAGATCATTTCAATATAATTTTTGTAAAATTCTCAAATGCTCATTAAAATAATATCTCAAAGGATGCCTGGGTATAAAAACTCAACATGTTTCTAAGAAATACTGTGTTAACTTTAATTATTAGGCCTTCTTAGATCTTCATTGTTTTTACAATGGGTGTTATTGTTTTATCAGTGGTTGACTAGGAATTGCTTTTTTAGTTCTCAAACGTTCGATTTATATACCATGATCTATTTCAGTTTTCCTTTAAGTTGGACCTTTTTTATAACGAGCAACATAGGTTCTACCAGAGATTACTAAATAGTTACTACGTTCTTCATCATTCAGTCGTACCTATACACTATTAAAACAGTGATTTTATACAATTTTTCATGTACTTTACCATTTTCAGCATTGAAATGATGTGTAAACGTATACAGTAATTTCAATTAATTAAATTAAAAATAAAATACTTAAATTTTATACTTTTAGATGACTGGGTCAACGTTCTATCATCGAAAGATGTTATGGACTACATGCGAGAAATGAGGGGAGCGAAAACTAACGAAAATCTTCGTCAGAACAATCGGTTCAATGAAGAATACGCTGGCATGCCTGGGACATTCCGAGTGTTGAGTGTAGATTAGAATAGTATAGCTAGCTTTCCGCCCACGACTTCGCTCCTGTCGTGAATAACTTAGAAAATTATATATAACATAATCTTCCTTGGCACATGGGACGGATAATTTTGTTTAATAATATTATGTGATATAATTATAATTTTCACGTTTTTTTGTAAATTTGATTTGTATTATTGTATAGCTTGGAAAAATGTAATTCTAATTGTACTTATAGCTTGTTTTGTGTTAAATAAATATATTATTTAACACAGAACATTTAGTGCGTGAAGGTGGAAATTTGGTTTGATTTGTGTTTAGTTTTTCTTCAAATAGAAGAATATATATGATTTCCCTTATTTTTATTGTAAATATGATTAAGAATATTTTACTGATAATAAATAAAAACATAGTACCTTTACGTAATTTGCGTACATTTGCAGTTAATTGGTATATTTTCTGTTGATAAATGGATGGAGGGTTTATATTATGTATTATATTAAATTGCAATGTAAGAATGATTTACTAAATTCAGATATAATTAATATACAATCGTCTTATTTTTCAATATTGGTAATGACATTTAGTATTTAATGTAGTAAATAAGTTACTGTGTTTAATAACATCAAGAACAACACAGTTATGAATATAAATAAAGCTATATCTGCTTAAAATCAGCTTTCTTTTTTACCCATTTACATTAAATTATTATGTAGTTTTATTTGTATTCATATCATCTATAAGTATTACGTTTTTATTATAATTGTATTGTTCAAAAAATTAGAAATTTGCACATAATTCATTCTTAGATAATATAATAACTCAAACTATTGCACAATTAATCTAGGTATCTAAATTTCAACAATTCTTTTTTAAATGATAGTTCCAGTAAATTTAATTATTTGAAAGTTCTTCTATAAAGTTTAAAAAACTGTCACCTGACTATAAGAAAATGAAAGAGTTAGGTCTTTGATACTTTCCTTTTATCGAGTACGACAAGTAATTAGATGATATTTTATGAGATAAAACTTTTACTGAGGTTCTAAACTTTGACATCACATTATTCACGTTATCATATTATTCTAAAATAATTGAGCAATATGCATTTATATGATTATGGTAAAGGTAGACCGAGGTAGCGGTAAAGGTAGAGGAGAATTTTTGCCTAACTCAGGTTTAAAGCTCTAGCAAAAATTACTCAAATAGTCCCCTTCGATCTCTACAAAAAAATGAACATAATTTTCAATAACATGAAATAAATGCATTTGAATGTGAATTATTCAGAGACGAAAAAGTTGAAACGTCAATTAGTTTTTCCTGGCTCTTCTTCTTGTGTTTGGAAACACTGTAGATTCCAAATTGAAGCACTTCTAAATGATCCAGGTCAATAAATATAAAATGTTTTTAAATAAAAAAAGAAATCAAGCATGCACTCATTTTTACGTTACACATAACTTTTGGTATGACACCGTTAAAAACGTACTCTCTCGGCCTTTTTTGAGTGAACTTCAAAAACTGCTGTAGTTTATAAACACTACGCTTCCGAATTTCCAAGCTTTATTATTTATTTTTTCGATTAATCTTCGTATTCAAAGTTTCCAAATGTATTTAATTTACCGAATTACTTAAGTAAGGCTTACGTAACGATTAGCTCTCCAAATCAGTAAATGTTTAAGGGCCGATTTTTCAATGCTTGGATAAAACTTATCCGTCCAATAAAGTATTACACGATAATATTAAAAAGTCACGTAAACTGTCAAATACGGGCAATTAGAATACGTTTTTAAAATGGTTGTTTTATACATTACTAGCTTTCCGCCCGCGGCTTCGCCCGCGTTTTCAGAGAAAAACCCGTTCCCGTAGGATTTCCGGGATAAAACCTATCCTATGTCCTTTCTCGGGTATCAAAATATATCTATACTAAATTTCATGCAAATTGGTTCAGTAGTTCAGGCGTGATTGAGTAACAGACAGACAGACAGAGTAATTGTCACATTTATAATATATATTAGTATGGATTCGACGAATAAGTTTTAACTAAGCATTGAAAAATCGGCCCTAAAATGATCAGTCGTTAATAATAGTAAAAATGTCTTGATTTTGAGTTTCATTCAATTCTGTGTCTTTCTCAAAAAATCATATTCCTAAGCAATCGTTTATTATTTATCTGTCAATCGTGAATTTTTTTTTTCTATTTAGCTTCAATCCATACCATAACTAATCTTATTTTTGTTATTAACTATGTATATATCATTTAAAAGTTTTCCTTATGAGGATTTTTTTAATGGAATGATTATAAGCAAGAAGCAAACTTATTTATTATTCTTATAACGTATTATATATATATGTTAAATAATTAATTTAAACACCATGTTTTAACTTCGCTTAGCTTTATTAGAGAAAGAACAGTTTACACTTTTACATAATTAACATTGCTAACCGGCATCTGCCATCTTGCCTACTCGAATACCATTCAGTGTTGCCAATATAAATGTACACATATGCCAACAACATATATAAAATATATTATGAACAATAAATACCAATATCGAATGAGCAAGGTCAAATTAATCTATGAACATATTTTTTTGCAAAATCTATGAGCCTAAGTAGCACTCCATCAAAAAAATGACACATTGTTTGGGAAAATATGCTTTAATATATTATTATAATAATTTAAATACTGCAAAAGACTAGGCTAGTTAATATTCTTGCCTAGGCGTTATTTTTCCTTATAATCATTTTTGGATTTAGACCTTGATAATACCTATGGTAACGTGATATTATTTCGACAAAAAAATTAAGAATCCTTTAATAAATTTAATTATAGAACTAGATAAAATATATTCCCATTGTATTTTAATTTTTTATTAAAAATCTAAATTATTTCACGGACGTTTACTTTGGTAGAGTATAATAATTATTCGGTCCGTAATAGTAATAATATATTTTATTGTGTGAAAGTCAGCATAATATTATCACACATAAATATTACTTTGTACCTACAATTAACAATACAACCTCCTTAGAATATAGACAAAAAAGTTTGAAATTCGAAAACTGGCACAAAATAAATAAATTAAAAAAATATAGGTATTTAAAATGTTAATATTCGATTTTCAACAGGATATTTAGGGTGACAAATCAACATCGAGCTATGCTGCGCTGTACTGCGCTGTG
>CAJQZN010017256.1:0-12313 GCA_907164685.1 Colias eurytheme | reverse complement strand
AAGCGGTTGCCGTTTAAATTTAGATCTTGTAATGATGATGTATTACGAAATGCTTCTGGATGCAACTCTTCGAGGCGGTTATTATCAATTGATAGTAAAGATAATACATAAAGTCCATTCAAAGCGTAGGCATCGATATGAGTAATTTTGTTATAAGATAAAATTAAAGTGTGCAAATTATTCATTGGTGCAAATGTGTCGGCGGCAATATTCTCCAACATATTGTGTTGTATATTTAAAATCTGTAGTGTGTATAAATCTTTAAAGATTTTGGGTTCAAGCTTCGTCAATCTGTTGTTAGATAAGTTTAGTAGCACCATTCTAATAAGACCGGCGAAAGTATTTTCATTTATCCAAGTGCTTGTAAGATGGTTATTTGATAAATCCAATGCTAACAATTGGTCAAGGTTAGCAAACAAAATAGGTGAAAGCACACTGATTGAATTATTCTGTAAGTATATTTCTTTTATCACTGGTCTACAATCTTTAAATAAGTCTTGTGGGAGAGCAACAATTTTATTGTTTGAGAGGTCTATAATTTGTAACTGTTTTAAGCCTGATAGGGCCTTGTCAGCAACCATTGAAATCTCGTTATCATGTATGTGTAATTCTTTTAGCCTTCGTAGGGCGTGGAAACCATTTTCTGGCATCAGCACAAAATGATTGTTTGATGCATCCAAGACTTCAATGTCCAACGAACACGAGGCATGTGGCATTGATGCCGATGGTGGTGGTCCCTCATGATCACTAATTAAAGCTTGATGCATTGCTCTCTCTCTAAACCCCAAATCGCTGACATCCTGAAGTCTATTCGAGGAAACATTTAAATAAACTAAATTAGTGAGAGGGCAGAATAAATTTTCAGGAAACGACCAGATGTTGTTAAAACTTAGGTCTAATTTCTCTAACTGTCGTACCGCAGTAAAACTTTCAGACGCAATCTCCAAGCTCATGGCGGCCCACTCAGTATTTTTCGTTCGTATCGTTAAATTTCGAAGATCTCTCAAGCCGGAGAGAACACCGGGTGGCCATCTTCCAATTTTACAGTTGTCCAAAATAAGCTCACGTAGTTTCACTAAATGGGCGAAACTACGATCGTCCAAAGAGCTTTTGTACATCATTTCTTCGTTGCACTCTATTCTTAGCGATGTTGTATGCTCTGTAGGAATAACACTGAAGTTTGTAGTGTCGAACTCACTATTAATCGTTCGTAACTTACACGTGAGAGATACTTCATGTGCATCATTGGGGCCTTTAAGCCACCACTGACAATCATCGGGAGCTTCATATTTCAGCGGTAATGAGCTCTGATCAGCGACATTGAGTGCCACAACAAATAGAAATGTGATTTGGCTGATAAATGAGTTCTTGAAAGACATTTCTTGAATAGCCATCGTGAACAAAATCAAACATCAAGATAGAAGAAAATCAAGATACAGAAAGCTTAGTGTCATGTTTTTTCCGTCGGCATTCGTTTGCTGAGTCCCCTTGCCGGATGTGAAGTATCCATCAATTTATAAATCAATTCCGTTTTAATTTAATACGTAGTCCTTGTAATTGCACTGGAGCACATTTTCTTACTAGTAAGATTCACACATTCCATAAGTTTGTAACGTTCAGTATTTTCACTAAGTCCACAATAACTTCTAATACGTATTATTTGAAATAAAACTGTAAATAACTGTTCGTTTTAATCGTGGTGTAGTATTGATTGAGTTTCGATGTTATAAGACGAGTTTGATATTTTTGTTATTGAAGTACGTATTCATAATCGTGTTTTCACAAATCGCACGCGTTAAAGACACAGCGTCGAGTGGTACGACCGTTCCTCAACGCCGCGTGGAGTCAACTGAATGCTCGTAGACACCAGAGGCATTGCAGTCGTTGAGTATACGCTCCGGGGGAGAGGCGCGGGGTGAGGGTGGGATGAGCCGAGTGGTGGCGAGCGTTCACGAGAACTTATTACAATAAATTATTTTTTACTGAGCTTTGAGAGATCGGCTGTGCGAAACCGCGCTTTGAATGAATGTAGGCATCAGCTGCTAGAAGCGGTGACGGAAAGTGTTAAAAATTTAGTACAGCTTTCAAAATTTTGTCGTGATTTTTAATTATAATAAAGACCTAATAACATAAGTTAACTTTTATGGTATGCAACCAATTTACTCGAGTTTTGTATGTATTTAACACCATATATTATTTATGTAAAATGCTGTAGGTACCTATTATTGTGTTTGTATATTGTGTATTTGAATCTTTGAAAGATAAACAGTATCAATAATATTTAATGGATTTATTTAAATATCTTATAATTAAGGAATGTTCTTTGAATAAATGAAATGCGAATATGAAATCTAAAAAGAGAAATAATAGATATTATTTTACTGTTAAATTGGAATATTTTAATCGTCCAGTCCTTAACTTAAAAAACTCTCAAACGTGACGTTTTAAGTAATAAGATTGAGAATAAATCCTGTAAAGCATTTCATTTCCATTAGACATTTTAAAATGAATCCAAACCAATTATAACAGATGCACGGCACCATGAAAGTAACAAAGGACCTAACGCTTCTACCTCAAGGAAAGTGAGATTAAAAATCAACCCTTTTATACTATAAATGGCGAAATTAAAAAGCAACTATGGTATAAAAGTATTAAAGGCTTAAGGTAACAAAAGATCTGTTCACGGTCTACGGACCACACTGGCAGCCAGGAAATCATTTTAATCCTTTTAGTTAAGTTGACTATGAAGACAGATTTTACTCGGCATCCGTGTTTTTCTAACTTCTTATTTGATATAAGGCTTTCAACTGTGTCAATAAGGATTTGGTATTAACCTTCCTTTGGGCTTATATTGAGCACTGTAAAAACATAATATAAATCGGATATTAGGACATAATATAAGACGCATCCAGACGCCAGCGTCTTTAAGTATTTGATTTAATTTAAATTTAATGTGATTAAATTTATTACCAAAATAATAGCAAGGAAAAAAGTCAACAACCAAAACATAGTATGTCATTGCACTAGCATAATATTATGGCCGTATTTATTATCTGTTTAACATATTATTATCCTACTAATATTAAAATTCGAAAGTTGTGAGGATGTGTGTGTGTTTGTTACTCTTTCACGCAAATACTACTGAACCGATTACAATGAAATTTAGCACACATATAGAGGGTAACATAGATTAACATATAAGATAGGTTTCATTGCGGAAATCCCACGGGAACAGGAACTATGCGCGGTTTTCTTTCAAAACGCGGGCGAAGCCGCGGGCGGAAAGCTAGTAATATATAATTTTCTGAAAATATACATATAATATATTTTTATAAATGTCAAATGTTTGGTTCGATACAGTATGTTTGTGTTATCAATTTAAAACCAGTTAAAAGTCCAAAAGTAGATAACATACATAATATTGTATTAATTTGTTTTATTAGATATCGATAATATTATAATGAGCGTGAATTTTATACATATTATCACTCAATTATACATAAAAATATATTTTATACGAAATTAATATCTACAGATGAAATTTTGTGAACATTCTTTTTTAGTAGAGAAACCTATAAAAATTAGTATAATTAGAAAAAATAAAACAGATTTCTGTTTTATTAATATGGTATGATATCACACTTATAGTGTGTTTAGTTTATATTGGTCTTTTTAAATTACAGCGGTTTCTAAAAACTCTATTAAAATAGACTATTTTATTTTTTACATTCTTAATGTGATAGTTATGTTAATTTGAAAGGGGTATCATTTGCCAGGGTTTTAAACTAAAATTTTAATATTTCTTACAGATCTGTGATTAAATAATTAAACCTACTGCTTACCTAAACCATATATAAGTTTTCAATAACCTATTTTTAAATTTTCAATAATGTAGAGTCAAGTAATGCTAGGTTACATTGCGAGATCTATAAATAAAACCATGAATAAAATCTTTATAATTTTAATTTTAATTCTTAGTTCTTACGTAAAAATATTTTTTGTCTCATAGTCATTAATATATTACTTTTATAATATAGCAATTTGAAAATATTCAACTTGAACTACAATTCGAAAATTGTTAACAATATTATTTTGCTAAATTTCTCTAGAACGATTGTTCTTGATTTAAGTCGTTCCAAAGCACATTTATTACACCGACTTAAGTGTTAAAGCTATTACGTTGAAGTGTTTTACTTATCATACTGTCAGCTGTAAAAATGAAAAATGATGGATATTTTCCTCGACTCTGTCTTGAGGCTATCTTTACTCTATTATAGGTATATTGCAATCCAATGAGTGATTAATATATGTATTGTCTTGTTAAATTGAATGTTGATTTTATCCATATTCTGCTTTTTTCGTAGTCAATCAATCAATTTTCTTTGAATTTGATTTTATTTTCAGATGTGTATTAATCGTTTTTAAACGATATTTTTTTAACAATTATTGTGTATGAATTAATATTTTCACCGAGTCTATAACATACGTAGATTCGACCCACTATTTCATGATGCGAATCTACATTTTCGTAAAATTAAAGATACAATTTTGACAAGACGTTTTGTAATAGACTGGGGTGTATAGTGTGCCTGATTTAGTAAAAGCTCATTATTACACTGTTTGTATGCATTTCCTGAGAACATTTACTATAGTGGTGTTTATTTTTTTTACACCATATGAAAGTAGAGATTTCAATGAATAAAAGGCACCCCAAGTTTTTGAAAAAAGCTAATATTTTGACGGGTGACTTTTCGATTGAAAATTAGGTTATTTTTTTGGTATTAATTCAAAATAAGGCGAAAAAATAAATATTTTCAATCAAATAAATTACAGTGTATTAAGGACATAATAAAGTAAGTTTCCACCAAATTTCGTAGAAAAAAAATAAA
This sequence comes from Colias eurytheme, assembly GCA_907164685.1. NCBI lineage: Eukaryota > Metazoa > Arthropoda > Insecta > Lepidoptera > Pieridae > Colias > Colias eurytheme. Next base: position 7,424 of record CAJQZN010017256.1, on the reverse strand, counting down.
TTTTGAAGTAGATAAAAATAAAAGACCAAAAACTTGGTTTTTTTAATTTTTCACCTAAATTTTGAGGTTATGTGAAAAAATTGTGAATACAAAAGTTGTAGAACTTTTAATTACCTACAACTTTGCCATTGAACTTTTTTCTATAGGACTTGTAGTTTTGTCGGAAATCGAGAGAAACCATTTTTTTCTCTTAAAAGCTCCCCCCTCCCGCTTCCCGAACTCGGATTGACCGTAATTTATTTTTGCTTACATTTTTATCATATTCCCCTCCTTTTCTAATGGGTTTCATCCGACTGCGATTTTTTTTTGTTTCAAAAATTATCTACTCTAGTCTATAAGACGAAAATTCGAATATAAATTATTAAACGCAATCTCAGTATCGAAGCATGTTTCTCAATTCCCAGTAATATATACTCAAAAAAGAATAACATAGTAGTACATATATCATATAATATTAATAGACACTTAAAAGGAAGCTCGGTAAAATATATTCACCCCATGTGTTTCAAAGATAGGCGATACAAACGCGAACGGGATAACATGCGAAAACTTGTTTGCATAGAAATTACATATTACTATGTTAAGATAAACTATAGTACATAGATTCACGGTAAAATATTGACGTACCTAATAGTTAATACGCTCTATCTAAAACTAGCTGTGTCCCGCGGTTTTACCAGCATTGCTAAGTTCCTCTAGTGATAATATATAGCATATAGCTTTCTTCAATAAATGGGCTATCTAACACTGAAATAATTTTTCAAATCGGACGCGTAGTTCCTGAGATGCGCGAGTTCAAACAAACTCTTCAGCTTTATAATATTAGTATAGATAGATACATTTCCCACACATAAATAAACGTAATCCTTACTTTTTTAAAAGGAAGGAAACGCACAAATATGCTTCCGTCTCAGCCTTTATTAATGTGTTGACAGTCACAGCCACCAAATTATATTTTTGGCTATAACAATAACCGAAACCGACGAAGGGTAAATACGCCATTCAAAATTCCACATTTTCACAAAACCGTATAAAATCACAAAATATGAACCGTGAATCACTAAATTAATATCCTTGAAATCCAATAATCGCAATTAACTTCTAGCAATATATCCGTCTCTGTCGCACTTTAGAAATTTTTGTATTATCTTCTCAGATCTGGGAATTTTTTTAAGGTTATGTGACAGGGGTTGGCTAGCAATATTTCACAAGTTCACCCACGCTCAGGTAGCCAACATTATCACTATAGGCGTTGTTCATAGTTTAAAAAGGTGTCTAAAAAATGTTCGGAAGGATGGGAGTCGCTGAAGTTACTATTTTTTTTTGTTTTTAGTTCACATCGCTCTTTTATAGCGTGTGTTGTGTTAAAACAAGCTAAGAGTATTTCTTTATATTTATATTCTGAAGAATAATTATTAATTTAATCTATGGTGATGTAATTTTCTCCTCAATAAAATTATTTTACACAAGGGTGTAATATAATATAATTAACTGTATAACAAAACTTGAATTATGTACGAACAAAATTACATAAGTAAATATTAGTTTTGCCGCTACTAACTTTACTATTTACCCAGAATATCTCGGAATCTCCTCCATATTATGTTTAACCTTATTTAAAAAGGAATCACAAATCGTCTCCACAGATTTCTATAGCCGATATTTCATCCTATGGCCCGATAAAAAACTAGCGGCTCAGTCGTAGAGTCTCAGAAAAAAGCAGCGAACAAAAATATTAATCTCGGAAAAGATAAAGAGCTATTTTGTTGGCGATCCTTTCTGCGATACGCGCGCTTTTGTGCCAATTATAAAACGATATTCATTTTTTATTGACAGCCAGCGATAGGTGGGAATTTGTGAACAGAAACAAAGTTTTATTTATATTGATCTAGAGTTATGGGATTTTTGGCGTTTTGCTTCTTTTTGGTTTTGAATTTTTGTGTAGGTATGCTGGGAATCAAGATCATTCCGTAGTACTAATGTTATAAAATTGAAAGTTTGTGACGATGGATGCATGTGAGTAGGTTTGTATGCTTGTTACTCTTTCACGTGAAAACCACAAAACAAATTTTGATATGACTTGGTAGTACATAGTAATAATATAAGCTACATTATGGATTATATATCAGAAAAACGCATAATTACCTACTTGCTTTTGCCTATGGGTCTGGCCGGAGGTGAAACCGCGCAACTCAGCTTGTATTATATTGTAAAATATAGTCTGTTATTGTATTCTATGACATCATGAGAATAAAAATAATAATGGAAAAATATCTAATTATGCATCTAAGGTTTACAAATATTTGAATCAAGTTTATAATGCGTAAAGAGAGGCGTTTATCTCGCCTTGTCACATTAAGGACGTTACTTATAAAAAAGGGTAAGGGTAAGAAAACGGATGGGTCATTTAATTTGAAGCTCATCACCAAAGCTGATTAAAATCAACAGGATCTGAAAATGGTTGTCAGGGATGATAAAATATTATACTCTTAGTGATATCGCATACACATCAGTTTGGGAATGTTTGGTTTGACAAAAAAAAAAAGTTTTACTTTTTAGATTTTTCATTGTACAAAATATATTTTTGTCAGAATAATGACATGATAATACACGTGGTGCTTACTTCTTTATATCTTTCAATTATATTTATTCGTTTAATACCTATTTATTAAATTCTCACTTATACATAATACCACAAGAGCTTCAAAATTATCGGGTATTTTCCGATAGGTTCGTTGCAAACAAATGAAGGAGTCAAGTTTTTAGTCAAGGTTAAATTAATTTTTCCTGAAAAACTTGACGACTTTATTTGTTTGCAGGGAACCTTGAGGGAAATGCCAGATAATTTTGAAGCTCGTGTGGTATTCGGGAGATTATTTTTCCGTCCCAAATGTCGGCCAATAATTTCACAATTGAATTGAACCTGTCAGTTTGACGTCAACGACCAGAGAAAATTTTCAAAAAATTATCAGTACAATAGAATTGCAGTCGAATGGTGCAATTCTATTGGTCGATATTTGGGTCGGAAAAATAATCTACGTTATTCTGATTTACACATTTACAGAACAATAGAAGAAAAATGTCACATTCCGATTATCAAGTGTAAAATCAAACGTAAAACTCACAACGAACATTAAAATAGCGTAATATTGAAACGTTAACGAGATTCCTTTAAAAAACTGTTAAAATAAGTAAATAATTGGAAGGATACTTAAGGCTATATCACGACGAGGCAATTATTTAGCCTTCACTCTAACTCTTTACTAATAGGCACACCAACCTTTTCAACAAGCCGCGGGTAGGGTAAGGTTGCTTCTACATTGGAGTATTTAATTTTATATTTCCGGTTCATATATTATTTTGTGTATTGAGAAATAGATAAGTGATAATTGTTTGAATTTATTTTATTATTATGTAATACGGACGGGAGACGGGGAGGCTTTAATTACCGTTGTTAATATTATACCTGAATTGATTATTTTCTCATTAAATAAATGCCGGGGCAAGTTTAAATTTTGCGTTAAAATGCCGATGTTTAATGTGTATATTATTGAAAAAATGCACGATATTGGTTTATTTTTAACCCATTGAGCCACGAACGGCCCGATCGGTCCACGACACAATAGGTTTTCTATTGTGTCTGTGATTCCGGGGCCTGAGTTATTAATAGGAGTTTAATTTCAATGGTTATCATAAGTTTTCTGCAACAACAACAAACAAGGGGACAAAATAACCATACAAATTTAAACATTAATATTTTAATTTATATTCCAGAATGTTCCAGTATGAACTAACCCTTACCGTTCACCGCATGGTTCCTCCACCGGCTTGGTGTAGGCAAATTATACTAGTCTCAGCGGGACACCAGCGTTTGACGCGATATATCGAATTTCTCTCAGTCACTAAACGATTTATCGATATTTATAAACGACTCTTAACTGTATTCTATTTTGTAGAATAAATGATGGGTAATTGAAATGTTGTTATGCATTTTATGTCGTATGTCGTATGGTTGTTTAGGAAGTCTGATTTAGTCAAATAGTAGTTTGTAGATGCATGTTTGTTTGTTATAAATTCATACCAAATAAGCGCTGAATAAATTTATAAGAAACAACTTGAATCTACTAATTATTTTTATTCTTCTCGCTCTCCACGATCACGGTTTTTATGAACATAAATGGATATTATTTATGCAGTCTTTTAAAACAACTAAAACATTGGATAAGCGTCATTATCAAAACTTAGCATCAATAACAAGATCAATTACGTACAATTTTCTTCCATTAAAACTGACCACAACTCAACTGAAGATGAAGGTGATATAGATGTTCTAAACTGGTCAGAAAATTGAACTTCTGACCAACTCAAATAACGTAGAACTTGCGGCATCCCGTCAGACATTGATCGCAATAGCTAATTTGTTCTTTGACTTTGTTTGAAACTTGTTAAAATTACTAAAGGCAGGTAAATGGCTGAAATCAATCTTGCGTGAGATCCCGTTTGAGATAGAGACTTCAGCCGACAGATTTAATTAGCATTACGAGATTATGGATTCCCAAATTTGAATGTCCAGTTTTTGAATTTGTTCTTAGAAAGGGCTGCACCTTTTGTTATAATCCTATTTGGATTAATGAAGTGAATGGTGGTAGAAATGCAAATAGTGTTCTTTTTGATTAAGTATGTGACGTTTAAATTATAATTTATTGCGCAGTAATAATTAAAAATGGTAGGTGTAGGTGATGTGTTACGATAACATTTTATTGATAATGTTGAACGTCTCTACAAAGTCACTTTCTTTCCGTCTATTCAAAGGTCGTTTTTTCCCCGACTGCACTATTCTTGTCAGATACACACTCTATAAAAGCCTATATGATATCACAATTTTTGGCTAATTTTGCGAAAATTGCCAAAAACACCACCCATCTATAGCGCGCCGTGCCAGGCTCGGTTATTCTAGCTGGCATACTGGGTAATTTGCCAGCGAACTCTGCCAAATACTACTTTTACTAATCCAGCTTTGTCCCTGTCTATGTCCGGGCATAAATCTTCGTACGGTATCCCATCCTGTTTTCGACAAATCGGTTGATTTCAGAGTATTTTATTAGCTTAGCTATTTAATAATCTATGTATTTAACAAGAAATAAAATTAATTTCTATGTTTTCTTTATTTCAGAGATTATTACGTATAATTTAAGTACTTACTTCTGTGTGAATGAAATTTTTTTTGATAATAACTGCTAATACTTCTATCGTAGAATAATGTTCAAATTACAATACATTTTATTTGAATTGCGTCATATAATATGAAAGAAACCTGTTGATGACAAAATATTTGAAATTAAAGTTTTGTGAAATCATTCCTAATTCAAAGAAAAATTGCAATCGTGTCTGAAGACTTGGAATTAGATAGACGAAAAAATAATCACAGGATATACGTCAAAGATAATATTATTGACGGTTAAGGCTTGTAGTCATGAGCGTTTAAGAGCTTTGTAAATGTAATGTAACATCTATTAAAATAATTATAAATTCGTAATTCACGTTATTTATTCTTAGTTGAAAGTTTTGTAAAATCCAAAATTGTATAATACAGAATTCTGAATATTGCACGCCTCATAAGCGAAGCGTTGAGGTGGGTACTACTGTCACTTCGCGCAAAACATCTGATTTTTCAAACTTAAAATGTCTTTATGTATCATACATTGCACTTGTAAGATAATACATACACACACATATTAAGAAAAAACACTATTTTTAACGTTTATGATATTTTTGATGTCATTTTTGTTATTTAAACTAGTTAAAAAACAGTTTAAAAAAGTTCTGTCTTGGACGTCCGTGTGTCTGTATGTGCGGATCCTTTTTCTTGTTAACACGATAGCGACCAAAATACTTTACTAATCGAGTCTTTTTTTTTCTTTTACGCTTGAGTATGCTCAGGAATAGAACCCTTTCATTTTTCAGGGTCTGATTCGATGTGGTTTAATTGTTATTAAATAAACAAAAATAATAATTAATAAATATTTATTAAAAAAAAATTATGAGGCGTGCACTTTTGGATTTTCCAAATTATTTATAATTACAATAATTTTACATAGCCTATTTAATTATTCGAGCATAACAATGACAGTAAAAAAATGACAATAAAATAATTTATTGTGAGCTTTTAAGTTTAACGTCTCTGTGTGTATGTATCAAGCCTATATCTTTCATCACGCACTGTGTGCACTTCGCCTAATACATTGGACATGTGCTGTGTGTACTCAGCCTTGGTACTGATTCATACACTTATAACTAGCTTTATAAATTAAGTAAGTAAGAAACTTCGCAGACATTTTCGCTTTTCTCTCATTGACAAATCGTTGACTTTTATTCCTCTTTATTGGAACCTTTTTAATGGTAAGTAAAAAATATTAAAGGGCAATACTCCTAAGAATCGAGAATTTTTATAATAATGTTTAGAGTTCACTGAATGCGTGAAATTGTATTGGAGATTGATTTTATCAATTTGATTGATTAAGATTATAAAGAAACCCTTGGCTGACAATAAAATTATATGTAACTAGCGGTCCGCCCCGGCTTCGCCCGTGGTACATATTTCGCAATAAAAGGTAGCCTATGTTCTTCCTCAGGGACTAAAGATTATCTGTGTCAAATTTCATCAAAATCGGTCCAGTAGTTTATGCGTGAAAACCATACATACATACATACAAACCTTTCCTCTTTATAATCTTAATAATATATATAAATCTCGTGTCACAATGTTTGTCCTCAATGGACTCCTAAACCACTTAACCGATTATAATAAAATTCGCACACCATGTGCAGTTCGATCCAACTTGAGAGATAGGATAGTTTAAACATGTAGGTACCACGGGCGAAGCCGGGGCGGACCACTAGTATTAGTATATAGATTAAATTATTCAAACTTGCCGTTATTTCATTTTCGTTTAACTTTATTAAAAATTTTAAAATGTACTACGTATATACATATTCTAATAATGGAGAAGGTAGTGTAGGTTGAAATATTATGTCAATAATAAAAAAAAATATCTCAATGATATTTTTATATACGTACTAGCGACCCGCCCCGGCTTCGCACGGGTGCAATGCTGATACAAAATACACTACAGAAAAACTGTGAACGTTGTATATAAAATTAAAAATAATAGCGGCCCGCTCGACTCGCCCGACAGCCGGGCGGCCGGCCGGGACCGCCGCAAACGCTACGTCCCGCAATTTTTAAATCTGTAATATCTTCGAAAATATTCACTTAAATCATACGGTGTAAAGGGCCATATAGATCTATATTAAATGAACAATGTATCCATGGTATTTAATTGGTTAAGGATTAATGCTGTATTGGTTAAAATCGCTTCGAAAATTAGCCATTATTTGTCGTAAAAAGTAAATGACAAAAAAAA
>CAJQZN010017252.1:0-10724 GCA_907164685.1 Colias eurytheme | reverse complement strand
GCTATGGACAATAAACAACTCACCATATTGTGTCTTCTCGACTTTAGTAACGCATTCAACACTGTTAATCATGATATTTTACTGGGTTTGTTACGCCTAATTAACTTCTCCCCTACAGTACTCGAATGGTTTCAAAATTACCTGGGTGATCGGCGGCAGCGTATCTTGTTGGATGGTAAACATTCTTCTTGGTGTGCTGTCCCCGCTGGTGTACCTCAGGGTGGCGTCTTATCACCTCTCCTATTCGCCATTTTCATAAATAATCTCTCCTCTCGTATAACTTCTCTCTACCATATGTTTGCTGACGACGTACAGATCTACCTTCACTCTACACCTAGTAATCTACCCGATTCTATTAACACTATTAACGCTGAACTTGCAACAATAGTAAAATGGTGCGATGAATTTGGACTTAAGATTAATCCTTCCAAAAGCCAAGTGATTGTTGTTGGAAGTCAGTATCTTATATCAGAGATTGACTGGGGAATTCTGCCGAGTGTTAAAATTGGGTGCGAGGGTATTCCTTTCAGCAATCAAGTAAAGAATTTAGGTGTAATTATGGACCAAACGCTTTCTTGGTCGCAGCATCTCCAGCATATCAGTCGTAAATTATACGCTGCATCTAACTCCTTACGACGCCTCCGTAACTTTTTACCCATACCGACCAAAATTATGTTAGCACAGTCCCTTCTCCTTCCTATTCTTGACTACGCTGATGCTTGCTTTCTAGACTTAACATCTGAGCAATTGGATAAACTTGAGCGACTTCAGAACTATTGTATTCGGTTTGTTTACGGTCTCCGTAAATATGACCACGTTTCTCATTTTCGTAAGAAGCTCAAGTGGCTCCCGATCCGCCTTCGCCGGAATGTTCATTACCTGCAACTCCTGTATCGAATCCTCTTCAATCCCAAAACTCCTTCTTACCTAAAAGACCAGTTCCAATTCCTGCACTGTGATAACTATTCTCTGCGATCGGTGGACAGGTTAGTGCTATCTATGCCTCCGCACCACACACAGTTCTACGGTGGCTCTTTTTCCGTAAGGGCTACCAGATTATGGAACTCCCTGCCAGTTAGCATCCGACAAGCTCAAACGCTGTCCACCTTTGCCAAACAAGTCCGAAACCACTACTTGAACTTGGCATTTAACTCGGATTAGTAAGATTAATTAATTTATTTATTTGTGTATTACTTTATTTTTCAATCTAAACTACAGTATGAGTTTATGTATATATATATTATATTTATTATATTATATTTATTATTTGAATGTGTATTATATTATATTATATGAAATATATATAATATTTTATATGTATGTATTTATTATGGAACATATATAGCTATATATATATTTTGTACTTCCTACCTACCTCCTCTTTCATAATATTACTCCACACAGTAGGTTGCCTGGAAGAGATCACTCTTAAGTGATAAGGCCGCCTTCTGTGCTGGACTAGTTTTTAAGTTTTAATTTTAAGGATTAATTTGTATGCCAGCACAATAAAGTGTAAATAAATAAATAAATAAAATAAATAAAACAAACTAGCGGTCGGCCCCGGCTTCGCCCGTGGTACCTACATGTTTAAACTATCCTATCTCTCAAGTTGGATCGAACTGCACATGGTGTGCGAATTTTATTATAATTGGTTAAGTGGTTTAGGAGTCCATTGAGGACAAACATTGTGACACGAGATTTATATGACTGACCGGTTGGCTTGGTTGGTAGTGGCCCTGCCTTCCAAGCCAGAGGTCGTGGGTTCGATTCCCACCCGGGGCAAATATTTGTGTGATGAACATAGATGTTTGCTCTGTCTGGGTGTTTATTATCTATATAAGTATTTAATTAAAAATTATATATGTATGTTTATCAGCCATCTGGTTTCCATAGCACAAGTGGAAGCTTAGTATGGGATTAGATCGTGCCGTGTGTGAAAATTGTCCTGAAATATTTATTTATTTATTTATTATTATATATATTAAGATGTATACTCACATCACTGGGTGAGTTCTTCTCAGCGTCGCTGTCATTTGCGTTATCAGCGTCATCCACAATGTCGTCGTTTATCAGCTCCTATAAAATTATAAATAATTAAATTAGAAGTAGCAATTCTATGATATAAGTGCCTTGACAAATCAAAAATAGTAATTTAAAATCAATGGATCTGGACATAAATTAATATATTTGTTTTTCTACTGTATTGGGATCTCTATAAGTGTTGTGGGATATAATATTGTATTTAATGTAGTTTATAAGATGTATATTTGCACGCTCAACTACGAGCAGAATGTTTAAGGATCTATATTATCTGTATCTACAAACATCTTTGTAATTCTACATTCTGCAAATAAAGCAATTTGAATTTGAATTTAGTTCTCTCTTTTTATAGCACTCATATTTCAAAAAAACAAAGGACATCGGCCACTGCCCATACATACCAAGACCTGACTATGAAATGTCGCGACCATGATTAATATAGGGCTTAAATGGTTCGCCTAACCACCCTTAGCAATCCCACATTGCAAATATATTATTTGAAAGTGGTGGAGCTTAGAATTTTTACATAATTTGCCATTTTTGAGGTTATGGCTACGCATATAATGAATATGGTTTAGAGTTATACCTACAGCCATAACTAAATTCTAAGGGTGGACGACGTAGCCTATGTTATTTATTTGATTGTTATATAAGCCAATACAACACTGTAGTGACAAATAATAAACAAAATCTTGTTTTTCAGCTACGCGTCAGTCATGTCATGTGTCATCTAACCTTTGTGTCTATTATGCCGGTAAAAATACGTTCCGTTTTACAAATTTTAGGTATATTATTAAATGTATTTATGGCAAAAAATATTTTTTAAATCTATAAATTATATCTTTCTTACTGTTTTTGCTATTAAATATGATAGGTGAAATAAAACAAAGAAATATATATTATTATTCTAGTATTTTTTTAAACGTAATCGCTAATTAACTCCCGCTGCGCTGTGAAAACGAAACGCATACCACAGGTAAAAATGAAAGACGTTTGGATGCGTTCAAACAACGTTATGAATTTGAGTTTATTTATTAATAATACATAACATTTTCCCGGCCCGAAAAAAATAAGTTAGACCCCGTTAGTAAAAGCACGTATAAATTACTATTTTTTGATACACCGATGATTAATGTTCGCATTCAGGTCATATGTGGCCATCCTCCTTTCACAATTAAACAAAATCAACTCAAAAACAACTACAACTATCTCACTCCATTCCACACTGTCCCACTTCTTATAAAAACCAACTCACTGCTTATAACAACCCAATCACTTCATATTACAACAAACTCAATACTTATAATAACAAACTCATATCTCATAATCAACTCACACACACAGTAGGTCTATGTGCAACTACTGAACACAACCAACTCACTACTGATAACAATCAACTCACTATTGAACACAACCAACTCACTACTGAACACAATCAACTCACTATTGAGCCCAACCAACTTACTGCTGAACAGAACCCACTTTTATTGAAGTAGGAAAAGGCAACTAATCTACTAAAATTGTGAGGAGATTCTAAAGACTGTAACACTGAACTAACACAGGCTTCAGTTTCCCCAAATATATAAACTGTATTATTTTAAAATTTTTTCAATTTATTTTTTTCATTTTCAACTCACATCGTCCGTCTTGTTATCGTTTCGCTATCTCGGCCTCAGCGCGGGACCCCACCTTGACTAAGCGACACGGACAAGTACAGCAGGTCAATGTGCAACTACTGAACACAACCAACTCACTATTGATAACAACCAACTCACTGAGCACAACCAACTCACTCCTGAGCACAACCAACTCACTGCTGAGCACAACCAACTCACTACCAAGTCACTGCTGAGCACAAGTCACAACCAACTCACTACTGAGCACAACCAACTCACTGCTGAGCACAACTAACTCACTGCTGAGCACAACTAACTCACTGCTGAGCACAACCAACTCACTGCTGAGCACAACCAACTCACTACTGAGCAAAACCAACTCACTACTGGTAACAACTAACTCACTACTGAGCACAACCAACTCACATCGTCCGACTTGTTATCGTTCCGCTTGCGTTTCTCGGCCTCAGCGCGGGACACGTGCACCTTGTCGGAGCGACGAGGCGGGTATAATAGGTCTATTATGCACACGAGCATCTGAAAATAATATATTTAAGTGTTAATTATTAATTACATATTACGGTGTATAAAGGTCGAGGGATATGCTTGTAAAGAACCAATCATATCGCTATACATATTTAGCGTTTGAAATGATAGTATTGGTTTTTTACAAACACATCTCTCGCTACGCATCTTCTTACATCTCTGGTGAAAAAACGCCCTTTACTAATTTATTGAACCACACATAAAAAATTTGATTACAATGCAGACAAGAGGGATTAATATCATTTATATCTATGTGTACATGTGCTGCGCAATACATAATATTATTGTAGCTTAGAAAAGATCGCTAACTAAGCACCTAGTGATAATTGCTGTTTTGTACATGTTTTGCTCTTATTTTATGTTATTTCTCTTATTTGTGTTTCGTCTGTGTGTGCATTAAAGTAATAAATAAATAATAATTATAGTCTTGACATAAAAACAAATTATTAATGTATAACTTAATTATATAACGCAACAGTGATGTATAAAATATAAAACAAAAAATATTATTTGATTATAAAATGTCTAACATCACTACATTTAATTTCATTTTGAATACACAATTTTATATAATTCTCGACCGGTTTTAATACATAAATGAGTTAAATTTTATCATCGAATAATATATTCAAAAATGCAGTTCCATTAACATGTAACATTAGTATATTAATTTAATACAGTTTTTTATCATCTCAAAGTAAAAATAGTTCTAAAGAACTGATCCCATGTTTTTTATAATGAAATTATTGTATTGTCACCGATCCTTGTTAAGTGTACAAAGTTTGTATTAAATCTGACCATTTAAAATGAGTCAATATTGAGTTGAAAGGACTCAGTTACAAACAAACATACAGGTGAAGATACTATAAGCGTGTTAATAAAAATTTATATTATTTACAATACGATTATGGATTATGGATACTTTTTATGTATTTGTATTACATTTTAATTGTTCCAGTTAATCTTTAAGTTAAGTCAATAAAATTTACTTTCTACTACTAACTAGAAAAAATAAAAAGAAATAAAAGACTATTCAAAGATTCTACAAACAGAATATTAAATTTTAGACCCTTTATTTTCCTTTTAACCCAATAAAATCCATACAAAAACCCAAAATAAATTAAAAAATACTTACCAAACCCAACAGGGCTCCAATAAATATAGTTGCAATGGCGAAGATCAAATACGATCCCCACGTTGGCAGACCGTATGTCTCCATCAGCATGTTGTGCACACTCTGTAATGTTTAACCGTTTATTAGATACGGGGGTACATACATGTAGATTTGTGGTTTTAAAGACTTAGTTTTATGGTGTAATGGCAGGGAAATAAGCTGGTAAAAAGTTTATTGTTAATTCAAATGGGATAATAATAATATTATCGATTTTTAACTTGTTAGTTAACAACAAAACTTATTATGAATTGAACATTAAACATGTATATGTTATGAACATAATATAACATGCATTATAAACGTAAAAGATTAAAGACGGTAAGGATGCATTGATGTATGTTTGTAACTCTTTCACATGAAAAAACACTAACAGATTTTATCATACGCACCGGAAGAAAATGAAATATTTGTATGTGAAACTGCGTGCCGAGTTAACACTAACTTAACCCACGCACACTCACCTAGCTGCGTGAGTTACCTACGTTCCCTCGACTGAGTTAGCTCCACTCACTCACGGTCTCCTAGTTGAGTGAGTCGGCCACACCCCACTCTCCCGCATCGCCTAAGTGAGTTAGCTACTTCCAACCCACAGCACCTGACTGAGTGAGTTGGCCACACCACCCCACTCACTCACCCCGCACCCCACTCACCCTCAACGCCTGGCTGAGCTTAAAGAAGTGCGCAACGACGCCCATCTGCAGTGAATGCGGCGCCTTCCACGCGGGCAGCGCGTCGGCCTTGCGCCAGCGAGCCTCTTGCACGTACTCGAGCATAGAGTCCGCGTCGCGCGGTCCCTTGTATTGGCGAAACTCGCCGTCCTTTACACTGTAGAGAAAATTCATTAAATAAATAAATATTATAGGACATTATTACACAAATCGACCTAGTCCCACAGTAAGCTCAATTAAGGCTTGTGTTGTGGGTACTAGGCGACGATAAATATAATATTTAATAAATACATATATAGATAACACCCAGACACAAGAACAAATAATTGAGTTCATCATACAAATATTTGCCCTGACCGGGGATCGAACCCGGGACCGTCGGCTCAGTAGGCAGATACTTTACCACTGCGCCAACCGCGTCGTCAATATAATTTATTCGCAGTAAAAACAAAATTGAATGCTTAATATGATGCTTAATGATAATGGTATCATCAACACAATATAATTGAAGTCCTACTTCATACTACATTATAAATGCGAAAATTTGTGAGGTATGTGTGTGTTTGTTACTCTTTCACGCAAATACTACTGAACCGATTACAATAAAATTTAGCACACATATAGAGGGTAACTTGGATTAACACATAGGATAGGTTTTTCCCGGAAATCCCACGGGATCGGGAACTATGCGGGTTTTTCTTTGAAAACGCGGGCGAAGCCAGGAGCGGAATGCTACTAGTGTAGTATAAACTATAAAGATAATAAAGTATAATATAGTGAAGTAGAAGGTTGTAAAATAAATAGTTGAAGAGTAGTGTAGTTGAAGTAGTGTGATACAATATTATTAGAGAATAGAACACAGTACAAGCGGAGTAAAGTGAAATAAAGTGCAGCACAATAGTGTTACTTCACTACATAGTATAAAACAAAGTCGCATTCCCTGTCCCTATGTCCCTTTGTACGCTTAAATCTTTGAAACTACGCAACGGATTTTGATGCGGTTTTTTTTAATAGATAGAGTGATTCAAGAGAAAGGTTTATATGTATAATAACATCCATTAAATAGTGGAGAAGTACTGTTATTTTTGAGGTTTCTAATGTGATGTCGTAATTTTTTACATATTTTCCGCTTACATTGCAAACGCAGGCTGAACCCTACGAGTTTTATCAAAATAATGTACTAAGTATTATACACATTGAAAAGGTCTACAGAAAAGTCCGCGATAGTATATGTCTATCTCTTGTGGATAACCCACAATAACTTTTTTTTGTCATTTACTTTTTACGACAAATAATGGCTAATTTTCGATGCGATTTTAACCAATACAGCATTAATCCTTAACCAATTAAATACCTTGAATACATTGTTCATTTAATATGGATCTATATGGCCCTTTACACCGTGTGATTTAAGTGAATATTTTCGAAGATATTACAGATTTAAAAATTGCGGGACGTAGCGTTTGCGGCGATACCGGACGGCCGCCCGGCTATCGGGCGAGTCGAGCGGGCCGCTATAAACATAGTATTAATTTTATATACAACGTTCACAGTTTTTCTGTAGTGTATTTTGTATCAGCATTGCGCCCGTGCGAAGCCGGGGCGGGTCGCTAGTTCATAATATAATGAATGATCTTAAAAAAAATCTCTTTGACTTATCCACTACATTCTATAAAAATTTAATTCCCAAAGTTTCAATCATCTATCTACGTACGAAAATTTACCAAAACTAAACTTTTAAAACAAACTCACTGGAAGATAGTGGGCAGCGCTGTGACCACGAATCTACCGCTCAAGCCGGGCGATTTGGTCACGTCCACGGCCGCGGCCCGCATGTCCAGCTTCTTGGTCTTCGCGCGATTCGCTAGGTCCTTCCACGCGGGTGCTAATGCATTGCACGCTGGGCACCATGGCGCATAGCTGATGATTTCATTATTATTTATTACATTCCTTTAATTTTTAAATTATTGAGGCTCATTAGATGGATAAGCAATAAAAGTACTGTTTAGTATTGCTCAACTTAAAACCTATGATTAAAATAAGTCTAGAACCTAAACTCATAAAATAATATTTGTAGGTCAGGTATCAACTTCAGCACAATATTTTGGGTTCATTTTTGCTTTCTTAGAAAAAACTATTAAATTTATATGACCTGATGAATAACATATTAAAAAAAAACAAGTCTATTTGTTTGAATCCACTAATTAATATTCCCACAATATAAACATCTTTCTACTGTACTGTAGTGTGTTTTTCCGATTTGAATAGTTATCATAAAAAAAAATCATGTTTTATCAATTAACTTATTCATTAAAAACAAGCTTTGTATCAAATAATCCAATACAATAATAACTACAAGTACAAGTACAAGTACTACAAGTACAAGTAGTACAACATTTAATAAAATAGAATATTAAATAGACATATAACATTTATACATTCTGCAATATAGGTCATATCACTTTCATGCAATCAATACTCAGCATGCAATCACTGATGGATGTTAATTTGATCTGAATCATAATGTATGCATATGAATATTACATCATTGCTATAGTCTGTTATAGAGATAGAAATATCTATCGGTTTTTTATCTAAGGTTTACAATATGAATGAGTAATATGTAGTTGATTAGTTGTACATATTATGTTTAAAATTCTTTGAGATTTTTTTAGAGTATTTCGCTCTTTTGAATTATTTTTTAATGGAATATCTATAGGTTTGTTAACACTAGACGGAAGCAGTCATTTGACTGGAATTTGAATTTAAAAGTTAAAAAATATGAACTTGAAAAGAAATTATTCATTCTCTTACGGCTTGCTACACATATTTTGCTGTAAGATAAATCAGTAAATTCTTTGCATTAAAGAATGAATGAAATCTATATATGAATTTCAATCTTTCTACTAAAAAACTTAGAAATACTGGAATATTCTAACACATCTAAACATACACACTATTATTTAAAATGAACTAAAATAGCTTCCATCATTAGATTTAATTTTTTCTGCAAAGTTGTATAAGCAATGTTTTAGTCTTGCAAAAAAACCATTAAATCATAAGCAAAGGTATTCATCCAATCAATCGCCCATGTTTATGAGATATTTGTAAATAAATAATTATTTACATGTTTATTTTTAAACATTGATTAACCAGTGTCAACTTAATATAGGTATGAGACAGTTAAATCATTGTTTATGCTTGATAAGGAATATGCTTGCTTATTGCCGAGGAATGTTAAACTTTGTTGAATTGTTGATAATGAGAATTTAAGAGATTGTAGTATTTAAGAGAAAAAAAAGTTATGTCCCGTGTCCCCCAGTGGGGTAAGGGGCAGATGCATTATGCATAAATCTGTTTCACTGATCAATTTTCTTTAGGGACAAGTAGGTGGATCAGCCTTCTGTTTCGTGCCAGACCCAGAAATCTTTTTTTTTTCGTCTCCACCACGAATCGAACCCAGGAGCCCTCGGTGCTACGATCACGCGTCAACCACTGTACCAAGGAGGCGGTCGGCTTGTAGTATTTGACACTATGCAAAGGTTTTTAAATGCATACAAACTAGCTTTCATGGAATGGTTATGGTCAATTGACCATTTTATAGTGCGTAGGTGATCCATGCTTTTATTTTACTTTCATCATCATAGGTCTATTAGAGCTTTTCCTTTCAGTAAAATTTAGCACAAACATAGAGGGTAAATTGGATTAACAATAAGGAGTTTTTATCCCGAAAATCTCACTGGAACAGAAACTATGCAGGTTTTACTTTGACTATGCGGGCGAGGCTGCGGGCAAAAAGCTAGTACTAATATATTAAGATGTTGGAAAAGTTTAATATATTAGTATAAGCCTGTCTGTCTGTAATGCTGAAATTGGTAAAATGAAAAGATTTCCCTTCAGATTAGTAAAGATTTCAGGTCAAATGTATGCTTCTTTTCAATAATTGATACCTTAAGAGATGATAAAAGGGGAAAAATGGGTATCAGCTTTCACATTAAGCATAGTAAAGCAAAGCTTTGCATGGAATGCTATAATATTTAGAAAAAGGAAATCTTCTTAAGAAACAAAACTTAGCCTTGATGCATTTACAATCATAATGAGTGATAATATTCATACCATTCATATATTCAAAATGTATGAAAAATTAAGCTGGGTATCGACTTCGCGCTCCTGGCGCGCGCGCCATGAATGACCGCGCCGAGAGTGCGTTCCGCGGAGCGCGTTCCAAATAATTGAAGTATATCAACTAAGCGCGCCTGGCGCGCGTGGCAACTGTTCCAGTGTTTGACCGTTCATCATGGAAGCTAGTCGTGTACGAGCAGCAGCAGCATTTTTTTCTTTAAATCCGGCACAGGGACTCCCATTTCACTATTGATTTCTCTCCAACCAATAAATCGCTCAGAGAAGATCTCTAAGCGATTTATTATGATACGAAGAAATTTTACTGTTCCACAAAACTTCTTTCGTACCATATAGCTGAATTAATTTACGGCAACTTTGGTTATCCATAATAATTATTACTCGGAGCGCAACAAACACAAAAAATACGACAAACCCGTCTCCATTGGCGCGCGCGCCACGTTTGATGCGCGGTAAAAAACCGACACCCGACGGAACGGACCGCTCCGCGTTCGACCGCTCCAACGAACATTTTGGCGCGCGTTCCAAACTGGTATCCAT
>CAJQZN010017250.1:0-27631 GCA_907164685.1 Colias eurytheme | reverse complement strand
ATGACATAATTTAAAAGAAATTTTACGTAGAATTAGTTAGGCATTTCTTTTTTGATTTTCGATATTATATACTAATCATAATTTTTAATTACAATAATATGTAGTAACTATTTGGTATAGGTTAGGCATTTCATTTCTTGATTTTCTTTAATAATTTGGTACGTAAGTTTTTTAGCTCAGTTTAGTAAGAAATTTTAATAACAATTCTTTTAATTATTTATGGTAGTACAACAGTACAGTATGGTTGTACGTATTTACTCAATAATTGTATGTTAAGTAGTAATTCAGCATGGGCGTAGCCACGGTGGGGCTGGGTGGGGCGCTTACCCTGGCTTTGATCTGGTAGGTACTAATTGTGAAGGGGAGTGGGCGTGGGCGTGGGATTAGGACTGAACGTGGCATATGGCGTGGGAGTGCGAGTGGGCGCGGGAGTGGGAGCATGAAAATAAAAATGATTTTTTATTTTTGCCCCACCCTGAGCCCATGGTCATAGGTCCCATAGTCACTATTCCACGCGAACGAAGTCGCGGGGACAGCTATAGTAGACAAATATAATCAGAAAGCTTTGAACTCCTAAGCTCAACCATAAAAGATAGACATTTATGATGTCGGGAGATATTTTTTATATAATATGGAGAACATTTCTTTCATACTTGATTTCTGTGTAGCTTTAACCATTAAGATACACGCATTAAGAACGCACACGCGACGAAAGCTTAAAAATGGAGTTGCTGCTCTGCTCACGAATATGAAAAATAATTGTACCAAGTTTCGTTTAAATCCGTCGAGTAGTTTTTGTTTCTATAACGGTTATACAGACAGACAGACGGACAAACATTTTTGACGTCGATGTCGATCTCTAATCACCTCGTGATAGTTATTTAGGAAATATATTTCATGTGCAGAATTGACCTCTACAGATTTAATATAAGTAGGTATACATATATTTAGATTCCAATTTCCATGTAACGTTAAATTCGACTATACAATAACTAACAGACAACGCAGGTTACTCTCGTTTCCGTAAATTGAGGCGGCTACATATTCGGTCCTAATAACATGACTTTTTGTGAACGAAACGACAGCGCGGTTTAATTCGATGGCAACACCATCAGAAAAAAGGAAATATTTTTAACTTTGAAAAAATATTATGATTTACACTATTAATACTATTTTAACATTAACACAAAATATAAGACTGTGAGTGTGTAAAAATAAATCCAGCTAGTTTCACATCACACTTAAGTTTATAATTAGGTATACGACATGAAAATATATTAATTACCAAGCAATAATCATACAGATAAATACTGAACAAAAGTATTAACAGTCAAAGTATATTTTTACTAACAACATGTAAATGATGAAGGAATAATAATTATCAACGAACTAACCTTTTTGTATTAGAGTCCCGCCTCGTGATCGAATTATTAAAACACGAAGATTTTTAAAAATGTAACCAATGAACACAATCAATATTAGATTAACTGTAATGGTGTCTAGTTTGACTTAAAATAATATACATCTACCCTCACTTTTAAAAATGTAGTACCTATATTCACACGAATTATATAAGCGCACCTTATAGGGAAGGGAAGATTTATTATGGGTTAAAGAGTTAAATAAATAAATAACATAATTATATTTAAATTATTAATTTTTAACATTGTGTTCAGTAGTGATAACATATAAATTGATTTGATTTTTACGAAATCTCATAGATGGCGCTGAATCAAATTTGTCTTTATAGTACTAAGATTCATTAAACAGTATCTCTGCCCAAATTACGTAAATGACGTAGTTTTTATAGTGTAAAGCTAGATAATAGCATGGCTTACTCAAAAACAACATTTAAACATGAGTCTTTAGATTGTACGCTGTCGTAGTACACGGAATACGTAAGAAAAGTAAAGGTTCACAGCTCCTCCCCCGGAGGTGATAGCATGATAATATGTTTAAAAAAACCTCACACGACCTGTTAGTAATATTCATGCAAAATTTGAAGTCAATCTATGCAGTACTTTTCGAGATTAGCTCGGACAAACATACAGACAAACAGACAAACAGACAAACAGACAAACAGACAAAAATTCTAAAAACTATATTTTTGGCTTCTATATCGATTATAGATCATGGATTATGTATTCTTTTAAAAAAATATTCAATGTACAGTTTTGACTTTCCTACGATTTTATTATATGTATAGATTACAAAGCAAGCAAAATTTTATAGGGAATAACTTTGATAATGTTTATTCTTCTTAAATAGAAATATTTGCGAAAAGTGCACATAACATTTAAAAAAATTTACTTTTCCTTAGATAAATGAATGATATTTTAAACAGTTTAACGTACACCTTTCTCACGTAGCGGAAAAACACCTTATATTCATAGCATGGCGTTTATAACCCATCTCAATTCTTAACATAGCCATTCAATTTCCGTTCCTCCATTTTCCAGCGTTGGACAAAGATGCGATATGCGACCTTATTGAAGTTGATTTGTATTCTATGGTGAAGAAATATTTCTATACGTCCAAACAGTTTGCGTTTAAGGATGAATTTAAGATAGGGTAAGTGAACTTTAGTGTAGTTTTTTACAATATGACAAATGTAACGTATATTATATTCTAATACCTTAAATATACTCAATAAGTAATTCTTAAGAGGTTGTTATTGTCCGTAAAAGCTGGATAGATACACCAAAACTTGATAAAATGGTCTAACTTATTCTTTCTACATCTTATTTTTAAAATTTGTTAGTAGTATTTTTAAATGATCGACATACGATTCTAACCAATGAGGAATACTAAGTATATTTAGTAGTGTCCTGCAGAACAACGTTTGCAGGTTTATTTATCTAAATATTATTACTATTTTAATTGGTTATCAATACCACACAGTTATTAACTTAACTTATCCATAAATTATTTATTTATAATATTTTTTTCTAGGATACTAAAAGCAAAAGAAACGGGCCTAGTCCGTCGAATGTTACTGAAGAGTCAGCATGCCTTTTCATGTAACGACCACGAGAGATCCTACACAGATTATACTATTATACCAGTTATTATTTTACTAGTATCCTTTGTGATCACTTTTTGTATATTATTCGGAGAAATTTTATATTATAAGCGTTATGATAAAATAAAATTGTTAAATAAATAAAGATTAAGATCTAATAAAAATATGAGTATGTTTACTGTTTTCATGACCCTTTTTTAGTTCTTAATAAAACATTCGAATAAATTAATTTATTTCCAATTTTTTATGGAACTAAATCTAATAAATAATCTCAATAGGTGTGTTTATTTTTGAAGAATTGCGAAACATGATACATTTAGCGACGGAAAAGCAAAAATATTGCGCCTTGAGGTTTGAAAGGACAGACTGTATCCAGGAGAAAAAATTCTCCCCTAAAATAGGGAAATGGTAAACGCAGACTACATTATAATTATTTTGACAATTTACTTAGTCCTCAAAAACGCCAATGCAGTATTTATTTACAAAGATAATAAATAATATATTTTATATGTTTGTAAAAACCTGAGCTGTTATAGAGCTTTGGGATGCCAACCCTAAAAGAGTTAAAATATAATTTTGGAAATAAAAAAGTGACTGAAACTGGATATAATATATTGGGTAACAAAAATCCTTACTGTAAAGTCCACGTGAATCAAGCCGCGGGCTTTACTTAGTTTTATGTCAATAAAATACTACAAAACGAAAACCAAATAAACAAGTAATCTGTTGCTTTGATTTCTCATAATAAATACAACCTCAGGGCAAGTAAGTAAATGATTTGAAAACCAATTTATATTTTGATAATATCTTCAACGTTTGACAAGTTTTTGTGATTGATTACAGTTTCTTAGAAAATATAATATCTATAACAATTTTAAATACAAGTACCTAGTTTTGTTACCTAGTTTACAATAAAAATTACATAAATAATTCATTATTTTAACAATATACGTAAAAATATTATTATATTATTGTTATGGTCAGCTTGGTCTTAGCGTGATGATGGTGCCTAAGCTATGGGCACCTATAGGCTCCCTCGATAAATAGGCTATCTAAGACTGAAATAGTTTTATTTTCAAAACAACAACCTTACAGCTTCGTTTTAGTTTAGTAAGTATTTGTAACAACATTTAAAATATCACAAAATTCTTCATATATTTTAAGATTTTGTACAACACAAAACATCCCTAGACTTTGTTGATGTGTGTATAGTCCCTGTGTGTAATAATATTGAGAAGGATACAGTAAATACCTTCTTTTTCAAGTAGGTAGAGTATAATTTATTTGTGCACCCACTGCGTAAACAACATTGAACAAAATTGTGAAATTTTTCGCTTACCTATTTGAACACAGGAAGTTTTCAAATAAGTGGAGCCTGTACTCGTGTATTAAGTATTCTTTGTTTAGAAGTAAGATACATTTTTACGAATTTAAACATGATTCATTATAATATTGTTTTTTTTTTTAACCCTAACAGGTAACAAGGACAGAAGCAGAATATGTTAAGTTCGAATTTTGTGAAAACTACACCATGACTAACGAAGACACGTCAGCCATCTTGGCGAGAAAAGTAACTTAATAGAGGGGAGACTAAAAAAACAAAAATGAAGCTGAGAATTAAAAATATAAATTTAAATGTAAATTCACTGTCTCTATTTACAAGACATACAAGAGAACTTGTTAGTTACCTAATAAATTATATTAACTACTAAAAATCCCTAAAACTAAAGTTACTTTGAGGTCAGTTACGTAAGAAAACCTACACTTGAATTACAGAATTCACAAACATCAAGCACACATTTTGTAGAGTTATCCCTTCAGGAAACGTAACATAATAATAACCTATAAAATAATATACCCCATAGTCTCGCAAATATCTATTGAGCTTGCAATAACTTCAAATTATGCTCAGTAAATACGAGTAATAACACAGTGCATGCCCGTTATCAACTACCATAAAATAAAGACCTGACCTTCTCATAATAGCATTATTTACTGCTACGGCTAATATTAAATTGTTTAAACTGTCTCTGCTGTTATTATTTACGGTAGGTTACGTTCAATGGCGTAAAACTGTGAGCCTTAAAACTGAACATGTTCGCATTAGTGATGTCTATACAGCTTAGAGAGGTTCATAGAAGAATTTTATTGAATTGTAAGTGGAGTTATTTAAGCTTTAATAAAATATCTTAAGTAGGTTGAATACTAATTGTGAAATAATATTTTTTTGTTGAACAAATTATATCTATCATCATCATTCATCATCATTGATAAAATAAAAATATCAATAGATTCCTATAATCTAATGGACAAAAAATGTTATGTGACCTGTTTTAGTCTCTATTGAACTTAAAAACTGTTTGAACGATGTTCATAAAATTTTAAACTTTAGAGTAGGGAAATCTTCCAAGTAGATTTCCTTGTCGTTTTGATCAAAAATTTAGAGAAACAAACATTCAGAGATATTCAAAGAGTGGGCAAAGTTCGTAAGCTTATATTTGACCTAACTTTATGAATTATATTTGACCAATTAGGTACCTACTATTTACGTATAAATATACGGTCTTTATTAAATAAAATTAAGCAATTTCCACACAATTCACAAGGTCACACTAATGGTATCATTACACAAATTATATCAGAACAACACAATACATGAAATGGTTTCATTATTTTCATTTTTGAGCATTATTCCCATTGACTGCCATCAACAATTCATTAGTAGCTAGTTAAACTTGCCATTATGTCGTCGTAAACAGAAAATATATTTTAGTTGGCATCAATTTACAAAAAAGAGCATAAAAAATCGTAAAATATAGAAAATACTAGCGGTCCGCCCCGACTTCGCTCGTGGTACATGTTTACGTTTTCTCTACATAAGAACCATCCTCGTACTTCAAGGAATATAATAAAAAAAGAATTATCGAAATCGGTTCAGCCGTTCTCGAGTGATGCGCTTACCAACACATTTTGCGATTCATTTTTATATATAAGATTATTTCGATACCTAATTGTTACAATTTCGATATATTTCGTGTGAAAATAGAAAAGTTTTAGAATAGTTCTGTAAATTCTGACAACATTGATTATTTATAATTAGATTTTTGCAAACAAAATTGCCAATTTTAGTCTCAATTTATAATTTTCTGACAAGAAATGAAGATCTTTAGTATCCAACATTTTTAAAGAAAATTCAATTCGTTTTTTAAACATATTACAGATGGCGCTGATCACTTTCAAAATAAATGGGAAACAATATGAAGGTAACATTCCGTCTTGTGAAAGTTTAATACTCAATTATTTCCAAGTTTTCAACTGAAGTTTCTCACGAAAGTTTATAAATAAATCATTTGTCTGTTTTAGTCGTTCTAGATAGATATTTTATATAAAACTTTATATTATATGCTTATAAAAAGAAATCTACGAGGCCTGAAACAAACCTTTTAGTACCTAACGTACCTGAAATTTAATTTATATAAGATAATCATACTGACAAAAACAGTTTCCTCGTTTTAAATTTTAAGCCTTTCAAAGAAAATGTATAAAAACTAAACTTAATCCAAATATTTGTTACATTCGCACAAAATTATAATTCAAAATTATAGGTATACAAAGGTGTATAAAGGTATAACTTAGACATGATTAAAATCATTGGACTTTCCTATAAATTATATTTTTACCAATAAACTTTTTAGCCGATGGTAGATACGGTCCAGAAGTATCTCTAAATGACTACATAAGAAGTGAAGTAACATTAAGTGGTACTAAAGCCATGTGCCATGAGGGAGGTTGTGGGGCCTGCATCGTGAGTGTCCAAGCGTCACTACCACCTAGCTATGAAGTTAAGACGTTTGCTGTTAATTCGGTAAGGAACCTTCTAGAAAATCTTACATGTTATTGGTTAAATGGTTCTTTAAGTTCGTTCGTTCTTTTGTTTGTAAATGGTTCTTTAAATGAATGTCAATACTAGGATAAAAACCTTATTCCCAGGCACCAAATTCTCAGTCTATAAATCGAATAGTTTATTAAAGATTCCCTCCAACGATTATATTATTATCTTATAAACCTTATCAAATTAAAAGTTTGTCATACTTCTTTCGTATTTAAATATTTCAGTGTCTCGTTTCAATTTTGTCGTGTCACGGATGGGAAATCACGACGGTAGAAGGAATAGGATACAGGATAATTGGCTATCATGAAATTCAGAGTAGACTGGCCAAATTTAACGGTACTCAGTGTGGTTACTGCACTCCTGGTTGGGTTATGAACTTTTACAGGTAAATGAGAGTAAGATATAAATAATAGAATTGTTAAGTCCTTAATTAAATATAAGTAATTGTTTCTGTTTTATGACGTCTATTCATTTTTACCACGTCGTCGCCAGTAAATAATTCATTGAAATCTTTTACACATTTTATATTTATTTTAAAAGTATGAAGGTAAATTTATTTTTAAATATAATCGAGGTCTACAAATTACAATATTTCAAATCTGTTTTTCAGTCTTTACATGTCTAAAGATGGAAAGCTAACAGCAGAAGAAATTGAAAATTCATTTTCTGGTAACATATGCAGATGTACTGGATATAGACCAATTGCTGATGCTTTTAAGAGTTTCGCCACAAATCCTGGCCAAAATATTGATAAAAAACTTAAAGATATTGAAGATTTAGATTTATTCAATACATGTGGTGTTAAATGTAAAGAAAATTGTCACCATAAGGAATGTTACAATGCTAATGATAGTTTCAAAGATAATGATTGGTGTATTCTTAATAAAGATGATAATGCAGTCAGAATATTACAATCGCAACAATATAAATGGTCTAAAGTTTATAGTTTACGACAGGCGTTTAAAGCTATGAATGAATCTGATAATTATAAATTGATTGCTGGTAATACTGGACAAGGTAAGTGAACTAAAAAAATAATATTATAAGTAGTTTCTAAAGTAACGAATTACATATAGTCGGATCAAATTGAATTTGAGCAGATAATATTTCATATACCTAATTAAAATATCATACATAATAGTATTAACACAAGCTAATTCACCAGGTGTCTACCACGTCACAAGTTATCCAGAAAATGTAATAGATATATTCAATATTGCTGAACTAAAGGGTCACACACAAGATGTGAACCTAATACTAGGAGCAGGAACAACACTTACTGATATGGTTGAAATATTTCAACAGTTATCATCGGAAAATGAAGACTTTGCGTATTTGAAAGAATTTAATAAACACTTGGATTTGGTGGCTCATATTCCTGTTAAAAATGTAATGTATTTAATTATTTAAATTATATTAAGGTTCAAAGTTAAATTATAATAACCATTTTATTTTATAGATTGGAACAATCGGTGGGAATTTGTATCTTAAATATTTAAATAATGAATTTCAATCGGATCCCTTTGTTCTGTTTGAAACGGTTGGTGCTATGGTAACTGTTGGTTAGAACATTTTTGCTTTCTACTATACGTATTAAAATAATTTAAAAGTATAGCTAAATATAATTAATATTTATAATTTTAGCTGCCAGTATGAATGAAAGTAAAATAATGAGCTTAGAGGACTTTTTGAAATATGACATGAGGAAAAAAATAGTTTTAAATTTTGTTCTACCACCTCTGCCAAGCTTTTGCTGCATAAAAACATACAAGGTACTCTATAGGCAAATAATTTATATTACGGATTTGAGATAATTCCATTTATATATTAATAATTTTCAAATATTTCAGATTATGCCCAGATCACAAAATGCTCATGCAGCTGTTAATGCTGGATTTTTCTTCAAATTTAAAAAGGACAGTCGAGTTTTAGAAAATATAACGATGGTCTTTGGTGGAATATCGTCTCAATTCACACACGCCATTCAGACAGAAACTATTTTAAAAGAAAAAGATCCATTCACGGATGAAGTCCTGCAAAGAGCACTTAAAACTTTATTTGACGAAATGATTGTAGAAACGGCGCCAACGGAACCTTCGCAGACTTATCGAAAATTACTAGCTGTTTCTTTGTTTTATAAAGTAACTAGAATAATTTATTTGATATAATTAAAACTCATTTGCGATACTTACATTAAAATACATTATTTTAGGCAATCCTTCATCTATGTCCTGGTGATAAATTAAACCCCAGATATAAATCCGGGGCAGAAGTGATAAAGAGAATTATATCACAAGGAACCCAAATGTACGAAACTGATAAAACCATTTGGCCTTTAAACCAACCTATACCAAAATTAGAAGCATTACTACAATGTAGTGGTGAAGCGTTATTTGCAAATGATTTACCGAAACAAAATGACGAAGTATTTGGTGTGTTTGTAACTGCTGATGTACCTGCTGGAAGTATTATTAAGAAATGTGATGCAAGTGAAGCTTTGGTAAGTATTGCACCTTTTAAAAATAAAATGACATATTTCATAAAAAAAACACCTTTTGCATTTGCTATATTTACAGTTTAACAATACGCTTTAACCAAAGCTAACAATATTGTTCAAAAACGCTTCGCTTATGAGGCGTGCAATAATATTATTAAAGACTCTACTAAATTAACTATTCGTTTTCTAAAGTAATTTAAGTAAGTATTATATTTTAGAAATTACCTGGTGTAACCGCTTTTTATTCAGCGAAAGATGTTCCCGGTGAGAACACATTCACACCTCCAGCTATTCCATTAACAGCTGACAAAGAAGAAATATTATGTTCGAAAACTGTTAAATATCATGGACAACCAGTTGGAATTATAGTTGCAAGTAATCAAAAGCTTGCTACTCGTGCTGCGAAGTTAGTTAAAGTTGAATATGAATCGATTAACACCAATAAACCACTTTTAACAATAGCAGATGTTCTTAAATCACCTGAAAGAGAGAAAAGAGTGAAAACATTTAAAATAATTGAACCTACAGAAATAGGAAAGGATGTTCAATGTGTTATTTATGGTGAAATTAATTTGGGGTCTCAGTATCATTATTACATGGAGACTCAAACTTGTGTAACAGTGCCAAATGAGGATGGTTTAGATGTATATGCAGGGACGCAGTGGTTAGACGCGACTAGCATAGCTGTGGCAAATTGTTTAAATGTACCTCTAAATCGGTAAGATTTATTACTTTTGAAGTAGAGTTAATGAAATTGTTTAAATGATCATAATATTGAATCACTAGATTTCCGCCCGCGGCTTCGCCCGCGTTTTCAAAGGAAAATCCGCATAGTTCCCGTTCCCGTGGGATTTCCGGGATAAAACCTATCCTATGTGTTAATCCAAGTTACCCTCTATATGTGTGCTAAATTTCATTGTAATCGGTTCAGTCGTTTTTACGTGAAAGAGTAACAAACATCCATACAAACTTTCGCCTTTATAATAGTATTAAGATTAATTTGATATTGATCATGAATTAGATTTTAAGTTGTAATTATATATTGATATGTACTTGTTATAGAAACATTGCAATTATATGAGCTCACTATTACATAGCTTACTTTATAGTATTTATAGTATTGTATGCAATTTTCAATCATCACTTGATGATTTGCATGTTAGTCTAAGTTTCGTTTAAAACAAGTGCGCAAACAAAGGGAAAATGAAATAAAGTCTTAAAATTATCATATTATGAGCATATAATATAATTTTATTATATTTTTTAACTGAAAAAAAAGACGTGAAAGCATTTCCATATCGATAATTTCACGTATTATCCCTTCCAGAGTGAACGTAACCGTCAAAAGAGTAGGAGGAGCTTACGGCGGCAAAATAACAAGATCGTTACAGGTCGCGTGTGCAGCTGCAATAGTATCGCATTTACTAAACAAAACTTGCAGATTCGTTCTGTCTTTGCAAGATAATATGAAGATTGTTGGAAAACGAGCGCCTACGTACTGCAGCTTTGAGGTATTCATACTAAATACGTAAAGGAAATAATTATTTTTATCAAAAACTAAACAACCTTCTAATTATCTAATTGGTACACATGAAGTACCTGCGAACAAAAAATATATAAAATTCGGAAGTTCTGAGGTATCAAACCCAAAAATAGACAGCCGAATTGAGAACTTTTCTTTGAAATCAGTTGACAAATTTTAGTAGAACTAATAAATGAAAATATTGATACAGGTCGGCGTGAATAAGCAAGGGGAAATTCAGTATTTAAAACTGAAATACTATCAAGATTTGGGCTGTGCAGAGAATGAAATGATAGCTGGTCTTACTTTGGGACATATTATTGGCAACTGTTATACCACTAAGAGATGGACGTTTCAAACTTATACTGTTCATACGGATACGCCTTCCACGACTTGGTGTAGAGCACCAGGTAAAAATATTAATATCAATATTATAACTTACATTTATTTTAAAATTATTGTCCATTCCATTTTCTGTTTCTTAATAATTTATAATGACCAAAGTTGAATGTTGTAGTAACTGCTGAAGTTACAATAAAATATTACCTAATCTAATAAAAATATCTATAAATCGATTAACACTTCGTTAGGAATAAGGAAGTTGTTTAAAATAAGTAAGTTACTTAAAAACGTCACTTTATTAATGCTACATGAATTAAATTATTATAGGTTCAATGGAAGGTATTGCAATATGTGAATATATAATGGAGAAAATTGCTTACACATTAAAAAAAGATCCCATCGAAGTTCGTGTAATCAACATGAAAAAAGAAGACCCACTACCAGAATTAATAAATCAATTGAAAATAGACGCTGATTTTCAAAACAGAGAGTTAATTGTACAGCAATTTAATAAAGAAAACAGATGGAGGAAGCGTGGCTTAAAAATAATGCCAATGACTTATGAATTATTTTACATAGGTCCATATAATGCCTTAGTTTCTATTTATCATGCTGATGGTACAGTTTCTGTTACACATGGTGCTATTGAAATGGGTCAAGGGGTTAATACTAAAGTGGCTCAAGTATGTGCTTATGTACTTGGAATTGATCTAGATAAAATTTCTATAAAACCTAGTAATAGTTTTACTTCTCCTAATTGTATGGCGACTGGAGCGAGTGTTGGTAGCGAATGTGTAGCGTATGCTACTATGAAAGCTTGTGAGATACTTCTAGAAAGATTAAAACCTATTAGGGATGGATTAGATGAACCAGAATGGAAGGAACTAATACAAAAAGCACATGCTTCAGGAATTTACTTACAAGCCTCTTATATGTATTCTACTAATGAGCCTGTTAAACCTTATGATATTTATGGAGTTGTAGCGTTAGAAGTAGAAGTCGATTGTTTGACTGGAAACCATGAAGTAAAGAGAGTCGACCTTCTTGAAGATACTGGAAGAAGTTTGAGCCCTGAAATAGATGTAGCTCAAGTAAGTATATTGTATTTAAAAAAGTTTGTCACAAATAGTAGTTTGACAATTCACAAAACAATTTTTGTTAAAAGCCTATTGATTAATCGATTGAACGGAAGTTCCGAATAAAAAACATTTTTTAAAGATGCTTCTTTGATGAAACTTGTCTTGAGTATTTTAACTGTTAATTAGAAAACAAAATATATGTAAGAAAGATAGCGTTTAATATGATCACGAAAAAACAAGGATCAAGGTAAAAAGAAGTTTTAACCACTCTTTTAAACAAAGATTTAAATAAAAAGGCTTTATTAAAATCTAAGGGAGTTTCTTAAAAATATGATGAAATCAATTATTTCGTACAGATTGAAGGGGCGTTTGTAATGGGATTGGGTTATTGGACATCGGAGAAATTAATCTATGACAAGAATACGGGCGAACTTCTGACGACTCGCACTTGGAATTATAAGCCCCCTGGTATTAAGGATATACCAGCTGATTTTAGGGTATATTTTAGAAGAAATTCGACGAATTCCAGTGGTGTATTGCAATCTAAAGGTAAGAAAATATGGAAAAAATTGGTTTTGCCTGATATTATTAATTATGCTTCATGTATCTGATTGTAGCTTATTTCTTATTAAAATACCTGTCTATAAATGGCGAACGTGTTTTTTTTTTAGTAAATGATAAGTATTTGTATGTTGTTTAGTGCATGCATGATAGCTTTTAAATCTTTGCTCACAAAAATATCTAACAAGAGGATCGTGTTAAACAGTACCTCGAATATTAATGGCTAATGACCTGAGTTTAAAGTGTTTTAATGTAAATTTGTGTTAAGTTTGCATACATTAAAGTAATATTTATTATGAAAATATAACGAAGAAGATAAGATGTATTTTCAAATGCAAAGTGTTTTCATCTGAAATCAAAATTAATAAATAAATATTCAGGACAATTTTCACACACGGCACGATCTGATCCCATACTAAGCTTTCGCTTGTGTTATGGAAACCAGATGGCTGATAAACACACATATATAATTAATCGGTGGTTATTTTTTATGGTACACTAGCGGTCCGCCCCGGCTTCGCCCGTGGTACATATTTACGTTTTCTCTACATAATAACCATCCTCGTACTTCAAGGAATATAATAAAAAAAGAATTGTCGAAATTGGTTCAGCCGTTCTCGAGTTATGCGCTTACCAACACATTTTGCGATTCATTTTTATATATAAGATTGTCTAACCTTGTTCACATGAAAAATTGAGAATAATAAAATCGTAATATCTCATTAAAATATTTCCCTTTTTTAGTATAATAAATCTTAATACCTTTATAGCTAATATGTTTTTGTATACTTTCACCAGCAACCGGAGAACCAGCCCTATGCTTAGCTGCAGTGATCACCCATGCTTTCCGAGACGCCATATCAGCCGCGCGTCTTGATGCAGGCTATGAAGAGCAATGGGTGGATATTGGTATGAATTGACGATATCATCATCATCACCAACATCATCAGCTCATATACGTTCCCACTACTTGGGCACGGGCCTCCTATGAGGGCCGTTCCACACTGGCCAAGTGCGGGTTGGCGCATGTCACATGTCGTCAAACTTTTGATTCTTCGACATAAACCGACATGTTGTTGACACCTCATGATGTTTCCCTTCGCCGTTTGAGCAGTGGTGATGTTAACAACATGCATAACATTAATTCAATAAAAATCGTTTAAACGATAATCGATCTCCTCACCATTGCTTTTCTTTTATTGATATAGGATGACATTTTTTACCGATTTAAAACCCGCTTTATAAATGCCTGCAGAAACATTGTAAAGGGGAGAGATTTGTTTTTTGTTTGTCATATTTTGTAAATTAACAAAAGCATCACCCTTCTGTTTTGAACATTTTTCCTCTAGTTAATAGCTAATATTGTTCATGAGACCAGTTTTAAAAATACATCATTCACCATCATAAACTTACCAAACATTTGAATCTCTGTTATATTTCAAGACGAACTCAAAACTATATACATATTTCCGTCACGTCAGTCTCAACTGGCCTCTAATTGAACAATAGCGACTGTTAGCTTTGAAACTAAACGACAAAGCTCGGTTTCCCTGAACTTAACACAATTATTGTCTTTGAAATCTGAATATATTTCAAACAATACGCTAAACAATATGGTATAGGCCTTGGGGTTAGAAGACTGAGGGTAGCTTCCTACATCCAGTCTAACAATTTACTAAATTATATCAATAAGGTATTAAATAAAAGAGCTTATTCATATATTTTTAAGTTTTCCTACTTCAATAAAAAATTAAATTTAGTTAAGATTTAATCCTACCAACGACCAAATACCTTAGTTTGTACAAGATTTCTAGGGAGAGAAAATGGAATACGCACGTTTAACAATCCGCGTGAAGACCAACAAGTCTTTTGGGTCAGCTTCTACAAAAATTGCATTTTATCTCTTATTTTAATTCCAAGAAGTCCAGAAATAATAAAAATAGACTTAGTGGTTTGGATAATGAATTAAATTAATAATTCAGGTGAAAAATAACTCAAATAAAAATCTCTCTATTAACTACATAACATTTTTTCTTTTCAGAATATCCGTGTACCATCGAAAACCTGTATATGGCTGTTGGTCACAAGCTGGAACATTTTAAATTAAAATAATATTGCACATCATAGGAATTACATAATATTTTTGAACATTTTTTGTGTTGTATAAAGCTTTTTTCCTATTTATTAGTTTGTAAAAGAGAAGTATAAATGATCCAATTTCTTTATAAGTATGTTTAGAATGTACCATTTATAATTCTGTAAGCTATAATTAAAATAGTAGAATTCGTTTTAATAAAGGAGTGTGATTAAATATATATTACGAGTTTTATTTCTTTTATAATAAAGTTTCAACCTATTATTATATCTAAATGCCAAGGATTGGCTTTGAATTGAAAATAATTACTTACTGAAAAATAACCATAAGTCATAACCCACATATTATAGTTGTTATTTTTTTGTTGTTTTATTAGTGAATTCGAAAATCCTAAATTCCGATTTAAAAAAAACGATTGATAGAAAACTCAGAAATCTTTCGATACATTTTTACTAAAAAGTTTTATATTTATAATTTTATTTACCTACCTAGTTGCTAAATGACATTTTTATATACATAAATTTGAAATCAATTCTGTATGAATGTTGGTATTATGTTATAATAGTACATAATTGCATTAAAAAATGCAGAATATGAGAAATGCTTTATATGAAAAATGAAAATATAAGGGTTAGGACATACAATTACTGTATACCTTTAAAAAAATTATATTGACACAAATCCAACATACCTATTTGTTCAAACGGAACGTGTAATTTTATTACAAAAACATAAAAACTAAATTACAAGGCAACTTCAAACAGTATTGGAAAACCAGCCTACTTTTAAATTCAAACACGCCTCATACATTGACACTTGTACTTAAGTTATAAAAGATTTCTTACCTATTTATTATTAGTAGAGTTCCGTAAAGTTTTGATAAAACACAAAATATATATATATCTACATACTTATATTCAATAATTTAAAATTTTACTTTAAAATTTCAATAAATTTATTTCTAAGTAGTACCTACTTATTATTGTCTTCTATTTAGTTCAATTTAAAGTTAAAAATGAAAAAATATTTTGTCTAATTTAGAGTTATAAACTTAGAATATATTCAACTACTTAGTTAATCATATTTTTTTACAATTTATTTATTTCAATTTGCTATTTTTAGTGCTCTATTCTACGTTTATTGCAAAATAATATATTTTATAACCCGATTGAGTAAATTGGCACCTTTAAAACACTCAATACGAAGGCGGTACTAGTACAGTCATGAAATAAACTATTGAAATAATTTTATAAATAATCAGTCATAGCTTATAATCCCAAATGATTTGCAACCCATGTTTGTAACAGGATTGTAATAAAAATATAGTGTTAATAAATATTTATTTTTTGAAATATTTAATATGTTAACACATTCTAATTCTTTTATTGAAATATTTCCACAAACCTTACATTATAAATCCGAATAACAAAAGCCATGTCTTTTAAACTCCCATAAACATTTTTTTAAATAATTATAACCTATCACTTAACTTTGTGCTACCGACTGTACTCTGTACCACGCCCTTTGATACTTACCATTGCAATATTTCCCGAGTATTCTGACAGCCGCTTGACTATACGGTATAGAGGTCTGATACGTATGTATTACATTAATTATTAAAAAAATATCTTATATATAAAAATGAATCGCAAAATGTGTTGGTAAGCGCATAACTCGAGAACGGCTGAACCGATTTCGATAATTCTTTTTTTATTATATTCCTTGAAGTACGAGGATTGTTCTTATGTAGAGAAAAAGTAAACATGTACCACGGGCGAAGCCGGGCGGACCGCTAGTTTATTATAATAATAAGTTTTGTAACATTTTAATAAAATCTCAAACTAGTAAAGGATTGCAAACGTAAATCGAACCCAAAATGTAAAAAGATATTTAATTATTTAGGTCAGATATTTTTAATAATAAAAATTATTGTGAATGTATTTCTACTCCACAAAAATACATACTCTAGGTATTTATTCAGAATTTCATACCAATGATAGCAAATTTAAGAGCTTTAATAATAGGTAACCCCTTGGATAGAAAGATCACTACATAATATAGGTAAATTATATCGTATTAGTCATAGGAATATGTCTGTTTATTTATATCTACAATCAATTTACTTGTTTATATCTTTACGGGTTGATTTTTACGTAAACAATTTTTATACTTTATTACGAAATATAAAAAAAAAACTTTTGACTCTAGGATCTCTACATCCAATATACTCTAGTGAAACTAGATTCAACTAAACCACCAAAATTTCCAACATTAAGGGCCGATTTTTCAATGCTTGGATAAAACTTATTCGTCGCATAATGTATAAAACTACCATTTTAAAAACGTATTCAAATTGCCCGTATTTGACAGTTTACGTTTAAATAAAAAGTTTTAAAATGTTAATTAGGTAACTAATTGCAGTTTGATCCATTACGAAGAATGCAAGTCGCATGCATTTTTTTTTAAATATTAATTTACATTTTTTTCGATTAAATTTGCTTATAAACTTACAGATATAAACTTATTTTTTTAATAATAAAAAAAATCGATATGAACATTTTACAAATAGATTTTTGGTAGAAATACAAAGTCTTTACACTCACACATACTTAACACATAACATTGCAAAATTTTAATATCTATTAATTTCTTTCTCTTTCTAGTAGAGTAACACCAAATTTTCACTTCTTAATTATGAAAATTTTAACTTTTTAACTCCATCAAGACTTTTTTCGCAACTAGTCTTACAGTTTTTGTTAATCTTATTAATTTTCACAAGAAAAAGGCGAATAGACGTTTTGATACTTGAAAAAAATGATGTACATGTAAATTGTAAGGTATATTCAGTCTTAATTGAGAAGAATAAGATAAAATCTTATCGTACGAATCAACTTACAGATGTATGTAAAGGTCTGTAAAGGTCTATCAAAAGACGCATATAACGTACATTTACGTACACTAATAATTATAAAAAAAAATTCATTATATTTTTGCAATATGAATGAACCATCATGAGATTCTAAACATGTGATATAAATTAAATACGTAATATGCTTAACCATGAATACGCTGTATCGATTTAAATGCAGTTATTTTAAAAATTGCACCTTAATATGTCTTCTTTTCACATTTACGAACGGTGGGAAAAAATATTTTATGACAGCTGCTTTCTACTGACTATTTCATGATCACAAAAATATCAAAGAAATATGTTTTCATTTTTAAGTCTTTGCCATTATTGTTTTCTTTTATTTGAAACTTTCATAAATTATTCTAGAATAAAATTGTTACGATTATTTTTTTAATGCGTGAAAAATATGAACAAAAAATAAATGAAAATATGCGTTGTTATGACAACTTTCATTGGTTTTGGATTCCTTTTTTTTCAATAGGTAAGAAAAGTTTTGTATCCACCAGTTATGGATGCAAGAATGAAGAATATAATGAGATAACTTTACCTGCGCTATGTAACCTCGTTTATTACTGAACTCAAATATTAATATAAATAAAAATTTCAGTATTCACTATATAGATATTATTTCCATGATTAGTTTCAATATTTACATTTTAGATCAACATGCAGCTTCGAAAGCACATGAAAATTGCAGCTGGTTGCATGGGTGCAGCAATATTTGGAATACTCTTCGGTTGGGTATTATTCCCTGTTATTCTTAAAGGCCAGTTGAAAAAGGTAAGAAAATATCCAATCTATAGACATTGAAATAAAAGCTGTTTTCTACTAGTTAGTAGTTCGTATAGTAAGTTATACGCGTAGAATATGAAAAAATGTTTTAATGAAATCAACAAACGTTTGTGCCAACATTAGTTTTGTGCATAATAACTCAATTTGCTATGTTACTATAAAATAATATATTTATTATACTCTACGTGGCTTATCAATGATCATAGATATATTATATCCTCGCTCTTTGTTACGCAATTATAACCTAGTTTCAATTTTAACTTTACGAATCCTGCCCAGTAAAATATACATAGGTATTACAATAACACGCCTGAATGTTCCAACCTCAATTTTCAATTTTAGCACTGATTTACAAATTTGTAAAGTTTTAAAATTCTAACTATTAGTTCTAGTTTAAAACTAAACCTAAATTAACATGAAAAAGGGTTATCTGTAGGCGTTTGCTAAAAGACTAATATTATGAGAGAACATTTTTCTTGGAGGCACCTTTGTAAACTTCGTAATGGTATGCTTCATTGTTTTTATAAATGAATAAACCCTTTGAAAGGCTCCAATTATTAACAGATTGCGGTTTCACGTGTAGGAAGTTAATAGAAAGAATTGCGAATTAAATCTGAAACCAAATCGGGTTTTGGAAGGGTGATTTTGAGATTAAATTTACCTCTTAATGGGATCGGAAATTAATGCGTGAAGCACAATTTTCGTAGTTACCTTACAATGAATGTTTAAATTTATAATTAAGAGACATAGAAAAAAGTTGAAATAATAATGTCACCTGCATGCAACACTTGCATACAATTAAATATACATATAAAATCCTTTATGTAGAGAAGAGAACTCTATCTGCGAGAGACAAAGTAGAGTATAATATGTTTACTAATATGACATATCTCTAGATATAATATGCCTTTAGATATAAATATTTCGTATTATTTCCAAGGAAATGGCGCTGTCTAAGAAGACGGACGTCCGCAAAATGTGGGAGACAATACCTTTCGCCTTGGACTTTAAAGTTTATCTGTTTAACTATACGAACCCGGACGAGGTGCAAAAGGGTGGAATACCTATCGTTAAGGAGGTTGGACCTTATTATTTTGAGTGAGTATATAATGAAAACGTATTAATTTATAGGAACTTGTCATAACACAGTAATGGCTCGGGTAGATGATGAGGAAAACTATTATTTTTTCAAATATTTGTTTTTTGAAGTGAAGCTTCTTAAGTGTTGAGAGTAAAATATCAAGGTCGCGTCATGGCAATACCGTCACGTCATGGAGTAAGGCGACAATTTTGGTTTCTTGCCAAAGAAGTTGCACATCTGACACGTGCCGGCACACACGCTCTTTTTTATTAATTCAGCATATGCACAATAGCCCAGATAAGCTGATAATATTATACTGAATGACTTTTTTTTAAAACTATCAACACAATATACCCGGAAATTTTATTAAATTCTTTCTTTTCTTTTATGTTTTTGCATTGTATTCATTAATATTGTTTTATTTACTGTTTCTGTAACAGTGTTAAGGAAGAGCGGAACCTCCTGACACAAGCATTTTATTTGCTTACTGTGTTCCAATCACAAATTTGTTTAAGACCATAATAAATGAAATGATAATGTAAATGAAAGAAAGAAATAATTTTGAATTTTTGAATTTTTTGGAAATTACTGCTAAATAAAGCATATGGTAAACAATTCGGTGCGATTATGTAGGTATAAAAATCAACATCAAAAACATTTTTTCTTTAAAATAATATAGGTACCTAATACTCTATATTACAAACACACGTCGCATCAAAAATGGAAAGGACCATGATTCCAGAATCTTCTGAACTACTTTTTCCATTAAAAGACTATCCGTAACAACTCTTTGTAATAAAACGGAAAAGTTTCACAAAGTGATTTTCCCGGCCGAAGTTACTAAAAATAGTATTTGTGTCCCCTCGTACCATTCAGTTGATAAAAATAAAAACGCATCGAATAAAATGTTTTCTTTATTGCAATAATTGATTTGGCTAATTTAATTGATTTGGCCTTTTTTTATATTAGTTAATTAGTTTTAATTTTTCTTTTCTTTTAGCTTTTATGTATTTTGTTGTATTGTGTGGCAGATTGTGTTGTTACAATAAATTTCTTTCTTTCTTTCTTTCTTTCACTATTATAAAGTTGTTAGAAAGTGGACAGTAAGTAGGTTATTTTGATTATTGTAATATATTTAGTACAAACATAACTTTCCGCAATATTGATAAAGTTTTTGACTACACCATATGGAACAAACTTCATTAGGCTTTCAAAAGATTCGTTTAAAACCTATAATATAAGTACTTCTTTGGTTCCGCGCAGTCTATCTCAAAACTGGACACATATCATTGATTTTCAGTGTCTCTAACTCTCTAGCATGTAATTTACAATAATGAAACATCTCGTATATCATTTGATAATAACATATTACAAGTATGCCAAGTCATACACTTATGATTTAAAAAGGTCTTGCAAACTTGTATTGTTTTTGCTTATCACGTTTAAATGAGAAAAACAACATGAGCAAATCACTGTAATTTTTGATACGAAACTTATATTGTTAGGTCAAAAACATGTATTTATTTTTCAGGTCTAAATAATCAGTTATAATCATTAAATAAAACAATCGAATAAAACCGTTTGCTTACAGAATTTTTTCTAATATTTTAGATTCTTTAGAGTTTTAAGGTAACTAAACTAATGTATAAATATCCTCTCGTAGCCAGAATAGCTCCGGGATCTCTAGCTTACACGTAAAATAGTTTTAATGAATAGCATGTTACATTATCAACGGATGTTCCAGAACTTTTCATATAGCAGACCCAAATGTTCGCCAGAAATGAAGGTCCATGTAACAGGTGCTCATAATCACAGCAACTAAATTAAAACAAGACCCTATGCTCGCTATATTAATGAGAAACTACGAGATCCCTTATATTAAACACATGATACATCATGGTAGACTTGTTAGCCAAAAATACATTAACCTTTTGATAACATGCTTAATTGAATGGATGCTAGGTTGTGTAAATGAATATTGAGGGTTAATGTTTGGTTATTAGAGGTATATCCTGGACTAGCTGTGCCCCACAGTTTTACCCACAGTGCTCCGCTCCTGTTGGTCTTAGCGTGATAATATATAGCCTATAGCGTTCCTCGATAAATGGGCTATCGAACACTGAAACAATTTTTTAAATCGGACCAGTAGTTCCTGAGATTAGCGCGTTCAAACTCCACAGCTTTATAATATTAATTAATATTAATATGTTATAGATTTTTCGAACAGCTACCAGCTGTTGCTTAATTTTATAAAACAAACGGACACATTATTCCTATATTTATATAAGCAGTATGTGTAATACTCATTACACATACTGCTTATATAAATATTATTACACATACTGCTTATATAAATATAGGAATAATGTGTCCGTTTCTTTTATAATCATCTCAATCTACTTTTGCATAGACCAATATTGTGATAAATGAAAATATGCTAATGGATAATTACATTATTTTATTGTACCTACTTATGAACCGTAATTATCAATTTGTATTGTTTAGTATCGTAATTTTTATGTTAAATTTATGTATGTAATAAAATTAAAAAACAATCATGATTCATTGTATAATATTTACATGATTTAGGAAAAATTGCCTTCAAGGAATTATTAACAATATTAATTTATTCAACATTTCCTTTGGATCAACTTAAGGTTGTCCCTAGACGATAATGCAGCATGACATGCGTTACGTGGTGTCAACGTCATGCAAACTACGTCATTATTCTGATTGATGAAGGTTTATATTTTCTATCCTGCAAGTTACATGCAGCACGGTCGTTTAGATCGGTTGCTGTCACGCAAAACCTTAGAGCGTTTCATGCACTATACTCACCTCGACGTGAACTATATTAGATGCATGATTTTATATTATAGACCCTCATGCAGCATGACACTTCAAGTAAAGGCATGTCATGCTTGCATTATCGTCTAGGGACTACTTTACGGTTTGAAATTAATCAACAAGGAATAAATTATTGAGAATTTATTTCAAGCGACTTTCGTAATCTTTAAAAATGTTAGTCGGTAGAGGCTTTATTAAAGGAAAACACAAAATGTTTTAATAT
This sequence comes from Colias eurytheme, assembly GCA_907164685.1. Lineage (NCBI taxonomy): Eukaryota > Metazoa > Arthropoda > Insecta > Lepidoptera > Pieridae > Colias > Colias eurytheme. The sequence goes on along the minus strand of CAJQZN010017250.1, from coordinate 4,767 downwards.
GGAATAACATCCCAGAATATATTTGAAACATAATCTTTAACACTAATTATATACTTCATTACAAACCATACCTTCCGAAAACCTTTGTCATCCCTTTCTTCATCATGTTTCTCAGAAAATATCGATGATGTGTCATTAAAATTGAAACAACCTGTCACTAGGTACCGAATAACGAACATAAAGGTTATTTGATTTGATACAATTGTCTTTGATACACAATGTAGGTCATGAATTCCCTCAAGTTTCATTATAATCGTAAACTGATTTTCCTAATTAATAACCCCTTAGCCTTAGGTCCCTATTTAATTGACATCAGCTATGTAGAAACGTGTCTGGGCTGTATCAGGTATTCAAAGTGTTTATTACTTATATTACCTACAATTTGGTAACTTCTTCTATATCTTATAATTAATATAATATTCTAATAAAATAAGAATGATGAAGAAAGTTTCCAAAAAGCCTCTCTTAATGCTTCCTTATACTACCTAGGAAACCTTCATAGCAAATCGCAACTTTCTGCGCTCAGTAGTTTCAACTGTGCGTTGTCCGTCAGACAGTCTGTGAGTCACTCAGTAACGCAAGAGTTTTATACATATTGATAATCAGTAATCACGATTAAAAGGATCAGAGCAGCATTAAAAATATTGCAAAAACATTCCTCTTAAGAGCAGGTGATGTTACGTTCTTAATAACTCAATTGTTCCAGAGAATGGAAAGAGAAGGTAGAGATCGAAGATCATGAAGACTCAGATACTATAACATATAAAAAGCGAGACACATTTTACTTCAAGAAGGAACTGTCTGGGCCTGGTTTAACTGGTGAAGAAGAATTGGTTTTACCCCATATGTTCATGATTGTGAGTACTATTTGCTATGAAAAATAATAGGTAGTAAATATATCATGCCTGAAGGTCATTGATTATAATTTAATTAATACAATTACCGATTATAACGGAGTATTTAATATGTTTGGTAAACTAAAGTCATTTTTAAATGATAAACTCAAATATATTCACACTAATACAAGCCACATAAAAATATACTTGAGGAGATGTTTTGTTATTTTGTGAATGTTCTCAAAATTACATTAAGTATTTTCTTGTTAGAGGAAAATCTTATCAATTCATTATGATAATATAAACATCTGTCGCTTACATTTTTGCCTTAGGACTACCGAAAGCATATATAAAAATGAATTGTTTTTGCCTTACTGTATATGTAAGTTTGTATTAAAAGATGAAGTTTTTGTTTGTTACAAATAAACTGAAAAGGTTCTGTACCTATTTCAAAAATTATCTCAGCAGCAGTAACATTATTCCGATTTCCGATGCCGAGTTGCAAGAGTTAAGGTATATTTATTATTGTTCCCAACTCGTCCCGGTTGTAAACGGATAGATACTAACTTATACAACTTAATGATCGATTTCATACGATTAAAGCCATTTTTGTTACAGAGCATGGCAACTGTTGTATCCCGCGATAAGCCAGCCATGTTAAGCATGCTAGGAAAGGCGTTTAACGGCATATTCGATGGTCCGGAGAGCATTTTCTTGAAAGTAAAAGCATTGGATCTCCTATTTAGAGGTGTGATTATAAATTGTGCTCGGACTGAGTTCGCTCCGAAAGCTGTCTGTACTGCACTGAAGAAAGAAGCAGCCGATAGCTTGATATTTGAACCGAATAATCAATATAGGTTTTCGTTGTTTGGAATGGTAAGTTGTTGGACTACAGACTAATAGGTGGGTAATGGAATTTAAACATTGATATAAAATTGAAATGAAGCGCAATCTTATTTTTAAAAGTTTATACCCGTTCTTCTTCTCTTTACATACGTTTGAAAATTATACGGATTTTTTTTTAACAAAAATTTATGACATTTTAATTACTTATTTTGAAATAAAAAATTCACAACAAATTCTATTTAACAACGAAAGAACGTCTTGCTATAAAAAAAATATGTCTGATGGATCTATCTGAAGGCAAAAGATTAAAAATTACGCGTTAATAAATGACTTTCAAGTTACGCACAAGTACGTCCTGTGCGCACTAACAAACTCAACCACTACCGCCAGCCAGACAGCCCGGACTCTAACCGAAATAGCAAGAGAAACAGTATGTCAAAAACCCAACTATACTAAAATGACTTTTTTTAAAACGTTACTAGCTCCCGGACGATAAATAAGATTTAGCTCGTAAACAACGACTTACTTATATAATCCTAATGGCTTTCACGCAGAGGTTGTTCAATGTTTTCCAAATAAAATAATAGAATAAGTAATACAAAGTAATACAAACTTTTTCATTTATGTTTTTGATACTCTGAGATAAATATTTATATACATTACGAAGACACATACGAAAACACATTCAACCTATGCATTCAACACAAACATTAGCAATATGTATTATGCATTTTCACGTGATCACGTCATTTTTCCCCAGCTCTGAGGAAATTTAAATTAATTAATAGAAAAAAAAAAAATAGAAAAAATCTTTATTGAAAAAGTTTCAAAAGAAAGAATAAGGTTTTTAGTTTGCATATATTTTGTAAGACGCAGAAAAAGGAGATATCATTATATTTTTCGATGCGTAAAAATATAGCTATATGCTATAAGTAACGGTATACTGTAACACTTTTACAATATGGGAAACTAGTTAGTTTTATTATTTAATAATTTAAAATAATTGCATAACTTTGTATTAATTGTAGCGATTTTTTTCGGGAGATATAAACATTAAACATGCTTTAAACTAAAGAAACTTAGTATGACATGGTATGACGCTCTCGGAAGACAAATAATTTAATTTTCACGGAATAGTAATCATCATTTAGTATCATGTACAATTGCTATGTTACTTAGTTATCCTTTTTGTATATACCTAATATAAATAAATATCTTTTTATTCAGTCTATTAAATGATACATATAACTGATATTTTAAGTATATGAGAATATTTTCGTTATAATACATTGACGCAAAACGGCCCCATTTGCTTCCTGGAAAATACGAAAAGGGAAAACGAATAATACAACCGTTGTTAAAATTATTATGAAAGCATATATTAAGAAAACATATAAAAAATTAGTCAAAACAGCCCGAATCATTCATTTAAACAAAAACAATGTTTATAAAAAGTCAATTAATAATGCTTTCTAAAATATTAAATCAAAAACTTTTGCGAATATTTTAAACATTGTGTTCAAATATTTTTATCTCATTTATACTTTGAGTTAAATTAAATAGGAAGATTCTTTGTCTTCATTAAAAGACTGTCGACTTAAACACTGAAACACTTTTCCACTCTTAGCTTTCTATTAATATTCTTTTGGGATATAACATTTAAATAAAGACCATTTTGAATTATTTTATCATTGATTTACTAAGTTTATAAAAAATCTGCAATGACTTGTCTCTACATTCTAATCAATCTAATGTAAAAGTGCTGATAATTCGACAAAAAGAACATAAATAATTGATTATAGGCTTATATTTTCTCTATTTGGGAGGATAGTCACCGAGTGAAATTATTTTATGGTTCAATAATGTCTGTAACTCACACTTTTATGAAAATTTTTTGCTAAAACATCAAGAATTCACTCCATTTATGTTTTATTTCAGACAAACAATATTGAAATCCTTCTTTTCTCTAGCATTTGTCTCTACAAAACGAGACACATAGAGCTACAAAAAGTTAACAGACTATATAATGTATAATCTGATGCCAATAAATAAATATATCATAGAACAAGACGCAATTTGTATATTTTCATTGCAGCGTAATGGCACAATAGATAAACACGTGGTCACGGTCAAGCGAGGTATTAAAAACGTTATGGACGTCGGTAAAGTGGTAGCTATTGACGGTAAAGCGGAACAAGAAGTGTGGAGAGATTCTTGCAACGAGTTCCAGGGGACTGATGGGACCGTATTCCCGCCTTTTTTGACTGAATTCGATAGACTGGAATCATTTTCTGGAGATTTGTGTCGGTAAGTGAGAGTAAGGGCTAAACTTATTGGATGATAATTTTCACCGTATTGGAATTCATACTAATCTTAAACGAGACGGGAGCTTCGTCAATTTCTAACACGTTTTTCACAAGAATAAATCCTAATGAAGTCCCGGATTAAAAGTCACGCACGCAATATCTATATATGGAGCAGTTGAATATTTGTCTTGATTCGTAGAAGCAGATATAATTAATTTGAAATATTCTTGGAGTTGTACGCTCATAAAATCTGACAAATCTCTTGAGGCTGTGTTAAAAATATATTTTCCTTTATCCTATTGCCTCTCTCATAACCATTTAATCTAATTCTAGAACGTTCAAACCCTGGTACCAGAAAAAGACGTCATACCGAGGTATCAAAACACACAGATACATTGCAAACATAGGAGACCTGGCCAACGATCCTGAACTCCAATGTTACTGTATTTCCCCTGACAATTGCCCTCCCAAAGGACTGATGGACCTCTCTAAATGTATAGGAGCACCAATGTATGTGTCTCTGCCGCATTACTACGATAGTGACCCAGAATTGTTAAAAACTGTTAAAGGATTGAATCCAGATGTTGAAGAACATGAAATTGTTATTGACTTTGAATCGGTTAGTTTATTTAATTTTGAGGTTTTTTTAGATTTGTCGTATTTTAGTTTTAAAATATTTGTCTAGTTATAGTATAAAACATGTCATTTAGCTTAACTTAGGTATACTCTCCTATATGTAGCTCTACATACGAAATATTGTGTTTAGATAACTGGGACAC
>CAJQZN010017248.1:0-22492 GCA_907164685.1 Colias eurytheme | reverse complement strand
CACACACTCTCACCATAGTAAGCTAGTCGGCCGCCATTACGTCGTGAACTACCGACTGATTAACTGCGTCACTGTTTCACAAAAAATATTTAAAATGCCGTCTTGCGTGGTTAAATGGTGTCGCAACAGTACAATTTTAAATAACAAAACACAAGGGATTACATTCCACAGGGAAGCAAGTTATTTCTTTTATGTTTTAATGACAAAATTATTACGGCAAAATTTATAGAAAAAAATACAGCCGCCATTGTCATCAACACAGCTGTTGCCATGGCAACATGGCACACACACATAGATGTTTCGCCGCCATTACTAGGCTTCACCACAGGCTTCACTCAATGTTTAGGCGATATACCGTCCGTCTTTTTTTATACGTCCATGCCATTTAAATTATTTTTATTTTCTTTTTTACTGACCCTACCGGCTACCATATGTCAGTGTCAGCTTTGGCCGCCATTGAAGATCAAAGAATTTAGAATACACAATGTCCTACATTCTAAAAAAGACTTGAAGATATCAAATTAGGCCAGATTAAAAATAATTTAAAAATTTTTTGGAAAGAAATAAATCAATGATATAAGTAATATGAAAATCAGAAATTTAAATCAACTTTCTACCACAACATAATATAATCTTTGCAACATTGTGAAAAATATTTATTATTTGTGATATGTCGATCGCCATTGATCGAACCAATTTCAAGATTATGAATATTGGTAACTTACTTCATTAATGCCAATCTCGTGATTTTCGTTTATCCTTCGAGGTCTTTTCGAGGTTGAAGGTGAATTTGTAAAAAGAACATTTTTTTTTCAATTTTGGCGGGATTGCTGGCATATTGTTTTGTGGATGTAAAACGGCGAACTGTCAGCTGTCGTCGCCTGGCCTCCTCGACGCCGTCCCTGGACGTGCATGTTTCAAGGGTATTTTTCAGCAAAATTAACAGTGCATTAGTGAAATTTCATGTGTGGTACGATCCATGTGGAGATGTGATGATGCGTCGTGGATAGATGCGGATATGGATGGCATGCGATCGTGCTCAAATTACGAGGCCGGTTTTGACGCGTGTGATCCGTTGGAATCAGTGTTTGAGTGGTCAGGGCGAGGCCCAGCGAGGGTGTTGAGGCGGCGGTGCCGCAGTGAGGGCATCGAAAGATCCCCTTACGAGGATGCAGTGCGCGATACGTGTCGATCTGCCGATATCACCCATCGCCACCGCGTTCTACCAAACAAGAGTCACTTTACGATAAACAACGGTCACGATTATCGAATCGACAGGTTCCATTACGAATGCACATTGCCTGCTGCAGAAAACGGAGACTACGTAATGGCTCACGATTACGGTCGTCATCATGGGTAAATTAAACCGTTTTTTAACATAACCTAATATGAAAATATGTAGTTTATTAATTTGAGAAATCATGCAAGGTTGTGTGTGTTTATCTAAATATTAGTCATTCCGTGATTTAATATACACTTTTAACTTTGATTTTAGGTATCAACAAGGAAGGCCAACATTTCATAGAACAAGCCCTACAAGACCTATTGTTGTAACAACACTGTCCAACTCAAAAATTGAAGATAGCCGTTTACCGAAAGTTGAAGAGTTGTTTGAAAAAGTAGACCAGGAAATGATGGAAGTTCAAATGACAAAGCAACCTTTGAAGTCAATACTCAATAATCCTTTACCAAAATCTCCACCACAGGGTATATTAAAGAAGCCAAAAAACAGAGTATATCAAGACAATAAATCAGTAGAGGGCCGAAGGCGACAGCGAGCTTCTAGTGAATCTGATAATTTTTATTGTAGTTTTCATATTAGTTCACCCATGCCTGGATATGATAGGTATGTTTATAGGTTATATACACATGCCATCATTGTTTTTATTTAAACTGATAAAATAATTACCTAAAAACTTACTGTCTTACCACAAAAAACTTTAGATAGGGTTTAACTTTAAGCACGGGATCTCTTTAATCTGGTTTTGTCGTACTTCATATAGACAACTATTAAAGTGACAGATCCTTGTTTTAAAGTTCACATTGTTTTGTGGTAAGATTATAATTTATCCGTAAAATACTATTCTTTTATTTTTATACATAATTAAATTTACATATAGAGTAAATAAATAATCCTAATTTGTGAAATAAATAGTGATTTAATTTATTTTCAGCCAAATGTCATATTTGACGAGCAACATGAAGCGAGCGAAAGACAATTCAGGCACAGGATACTCTTACGGATCTGCAGTTGCTGCTCTTAGCTCAGTTTCAACCAATAAAAGCATAAATTATAACAAAGGTGTGAGGTGTTCATGCAAGGACCAAGTTATAGTGACGCCAACAGATGATGTGTACAAAATGCATGTGTTAAGGACTACCGCAATAAACAGTGATACAGTGGATGATATAACTGTTGTTCCTACGGTAAGGATTTTATGATTATCAGCTTGTTGTATTGTTAATGGGGTGAGGGTGAATATTGAACATTTGCCTAAAGCACTGCTATCGTAAAGTGAATCCAATCAATCCAATCACAAAAATATTTTTGAAGTGAAACTTCTTTATCGGGGTTGGAAAAAAATTTAGTGTATCATTTTTTCGTTACGCGTCACATTTGTGTTACGCGCCATCTTTTTCTTATCCCTACGACGCATGATTCAACGTATTTCTGTAAAGTTGCATATATAGTTAATTATTTTTTGAAAAAGTTTTACTTCTTACGTGTGTACACTAGTACACGCAAACATTTTTTTTAATATTACAGTCAATCTCTTAAATTTAATTACATAAGAAAATAATGAATATAGTGATTCTGAGAAAACAATACTTAAAAAGATTATAATATTTAATTTAGGAATTTGGGTAAATTTTTTCCATATACATATTTCTTTCTGAGGTTAAACTACCACTTTAATCAAGGCAAATCAAACCTCTAATATTATTTCATTTGAAACCAATGTTTTTAAATTTTTAACTATGTATATGGTTATTTGAAATTCTCAGTTATCAGTTGCCTTTTTCATTGCTTCTTTTCAATATAAAATGTTTTATGCATGATAATTCAATGGCTCTGATATGAATCAGTTATCATAATGCTGGGTCAATGTTTAGATTAATATTTATTTTTATGGTCCAATATAACACATAAAAAACCACTTCAAATATACAAATATATTAACTTACTTTATCAATCCAAACTCAAATATTATTCATTCGACTAAACTTCTTTACGAAGTGCTTTTGTATCATCAAAATACATTATTTGTTATATTATATTATATACTTTGATTATATTTTGATGTTATATTCATATATTCATCTTAATGAAAATACCCATCAATTCAGAATAGCTTTTATCTCAATGAATCAATTTCGGGCAGCCAATTTCAGGAGATTTAATGAAAAACTATATTTGTTTTAGTTAGTAGATAAATAAAATAGCTGTTATTTCAAAATTACACATAGATATTTTATTTACAAGTATGCAATTCATTGTTCATTTAGTGATTCACATTGATAAATTTACTTTATTATTAGAACATTTATAAATATAAATTTATAAAGCATTTGAATGCCATAAAACCAAAATATCAATTTCAAGAGAACATTTTCCATTAATGGTATTATTGTTTAAGCTTTGTCTTCACTAACCACTGAAGATGCATTCAAACATTTGCATGAATGGATCACATTATGTAATGAACCACTGACCTGATTACAAACATTTAGCATTGTAATGTGACACGGTACTAACATAATCTACAGAGAAATACTGTATTTTTTAAACACATGAAAAAGATATGAAAAAGTTGTCTACCGATTTGAAGTGATCATTTTCATACATGAATGTTCTCGTATTCAAATGTATGCTATGACAAATATATGTTACATGTAATATACGATTTTTAAAGGAGAAATAAAATCCAGACAGTATTATTGTATGGAAGTTGATACAAATATATGTTATGAATATGTCTTTATGAGGGTAGGTGCGGCGTTTTTATTTAGCACATGAGTTCTTTATACAATATGTAATAAGTTATAATTAGAACACTTTCAAATTCCTTTCCTTCGTTCCGCGCTAGAACTTTAGAAGATTTTCAAACTCAATTCGCACGCAGTGAAAACTCGTTATAACGAGTTGCAATTTATAACTTTTGTTTTTAAGTCGATTTCACGGGTTTTCGCGCCCCGGCACGTCCCAGTACGAAGCTCATTACGGCAAAGGACGCACCGCGTCGTGTACGACGTGTTTTGCGATCTTATCTAACAGATAATAGAGACTAAAGTGGGCTATCCGAGATTACATTATTGTGCGTAATAATTATTATGTGATACGCGGTTTCGCACGTCGTAAATTATTGTTTACGCGACCGCATGGGCGCATCTTCGAGTTTTCGGAAGCGGTGGAATTTTTACGAAGATATTTTCGTTACGCGATACCGAGTGTTGTGTCTTACAGATAATGTTGAAATAGTGACCATGAATGCTTCAGCATTGGACTGAAATAAACTATTGTTCTAATTTATGACATTCTTATTGGTGTTTATGTGATGCCGTCGTTAAAAAAGATTATTTTAAAATTTTGTCACAGTGTAAGTTATTATAAGTGTTATAAATATTTGATTGTTACGTTAGTAAATTTATTTATTCTTCGCTATTTTATAAGGAGCGTGTAAACTTAATAATAATAATGCAACAACTTTGAATTAAGTTTTTTTTAAATTATACCTAAGATGCGTAACATTTTTTAACGTATTTGGCTTGTGAAATTTTTTGGGTAGCGCGCTAAATTTTGTATTTTCTGGAATGACTTCGTGAAATTGCATGCAGAAATTAGGATTTCCGGTGCAAAATTTCTAGTCGAAGGTAATTTGTGAACATCTTTAAGCGATTCCTGCAATTGCTGGCTTGTACTTTACTCGGTCACTAGGGCATTGGTGTATGTGTGCGAAAAGCGACATGGATTTATAGTTTCACGAAAAATATAGTAAAAAGAAGTTATAATTTAAGTTTGGTAACTTGAATCCTAAATTTAGTTTTAATAATTTTTATTATTTACATACGGAACCAATTTATTATAATATTAGGTACTTTTACAAAGTTTTATTTCTTTGGTAGGTAGATATGCTCTTTTAGGGATAACAGAGTTGCGGAAACAATACGAATTTAATTTAAACTCGATAGCTTCAGTGTAAAACTTTCGGTTCATACTGATTCATTTTCATGAAGCTAATAATTAATAGAGTTACAACTTTCAACGAATTTATAAAAACTTTTTACGTATCTTTTCCTTATGATCTACTAGCGGTCCGCCCCGGCTTCGCCCGTGGTACATATTTCGTAATAAAAAGTAGCCTATGTCCTTTCTCGGGTATCAAAATATCTCCATACCAAATTTCAAGCAAATTAGTTCAGTAGTTTAGGCGTGATTAAGTAACAGACAGACAGACAGAGTTACTTTCGCATTTATAATATTAGTATGGATAACAACAGTCATTATTTACGATACATAAATAACGTGCCAATTTATTTTAAGTCTAAAAGGAAATTGATAAAGAACAATAATTATAATTTTTTTATCAATGACTGCGTTTTTGGAGGCAATTTGCGATTATAATTTATTGACGATTAAATTTAAAAGATACTGCAATCGGTGACTAATAATTTCAAGCCGTTGACAATAAAACAGATAGACACAATGTAAATAAAAGTATTTTTTATAAATATAGATATAATTTATCCTGTACAATATAATAATATATTTATTTTTAGTTATTATTACCTACTCACTATATTACTATATTATTTAGTATTCTGGCTCTCTTAAAAGACCCAAAAAAGTATGTAAACACCATAGTTGGTTTTTACGGGAGGTACACATTCATTTTAACCGATTTCAAAAGAAGAAAGAGGTTCTCAATTTGTCTGTTCTTTTTTGGCTTTGTTACTATGATGTAAGGTGTTGTTAGGATGAATAATTTATTTGTTGTGATTATCAGTTTATTATAGGATAGAAGAACATAAAGATTAATGTTTGGTGCAATGTCAGCGCTAAATCAGCAATGCGACAGCAATAACGTTAATACTTTAATTTTATATTTACCAAAAAAAGTACTTTATAGATAATAAGTTCTTATTTTTTAGGTAGGTACACTGCAGAAAAATTTGGAATTGGTAGTGGCCTAGTACTATAAAGTTTTGAAGTTTGCGGGTCAAATGTTTCATCATCAATTTATGTCAATTAACAGCTCGACTCTACATTTTATTTACTGGATTTCACCACTAATAGATGGCTCACTTAATGGGAAAGATCAAGTTAGATCTAAACGCTACTGGTACAAATTGGACAATTCAAATTTTTACCGACTTGATGCTAGAAAATATTGAAATATTCAGATAATATTATTCTTAACAATAGACAAGTTAGTCGTTTTATATGTGTGATGTACAAAAAAGGCTAATCAATTATTATGATAAGATTAGTTAGAAAATTATCTAAGCGAGAATGATTCAACGTTATTTTCTCCATTGTTGAGAATAGCATATCCTTAAAATAAGTTGGCTCTTACGAATTCTATTTTTTAGCATCATAGTCATCATTTTGGTACCTTCTTCAATAAACTTGAGTAGATAGTTGGGTCGATAAATAAATTTTCATTCAATATTGCATGCTTGATATTTTGCTCTATAAATAGACTATATCTTCAGTATAGGCTCTAAAAAAGGTTCTTCGAAGGAGCCCTGCTTTTGTTTTGTTCGATATCTAATAATAGTAGCGCCACCTTTGTATATAAAATTTGGTGGGATGTCCCTTTATAATTGTTTCTTGGCGTGTATGATCATTCTAAAATAAAATACCGGTCATTTAGACTTGTATTACTAATCAGAGTGGCAGGTCGAAGTGGGGGCACTGCAGGAACGCCTCATAAAATCTATTTTAACCCGGCTTTATCGGCGATCTAGACAATCGGGTGGCGAAATCTATTTTATTTAAAAAGCTCGATGTGCCGTGCCGTAAGGATTTGTGGCACCAACCGACGGGCGCCATGCCAAGCACAAAATGTCAATACGATGCATTAATACTGCTACTAAACGCCGCTTGAAATACTTAATCGATCCGCGATCGCGTGCAGTTGGTTCAATATTTTAAAATTACTCGACTGGAAAGTTGGGGCTTTGTCGATATGAACAGTGCGTGTGAAATACTATATGTTTGCCAAAATTGAGACAAGTGTGCTCGTAGTAGTGCGTTTTCGTTTTCCACGTTTTATTCTATTTCAGTGCGTCCCAATTTTGTGTTTTTGTTAACCTTGTGTCAATTCTCACGTGGCAGGTGTAGAGGATACATCTACGGTGGCTTGTTTGAAAATGTTATTTTAGACGGTAGGCTTACTGTAAGAATGCTGCTACTTTATAGCAACATTGTTCATTCACATTTTTCCGCTAATGTTTAATCTTCACACCTTATAAAATGTATTGTATTTTTATGGCTTTATCTCTATCATCGTGTATTTACAGTGTATTATGTTCAAGTTGAATATGTGTTAACTTAATGATGTGTTGGTATAAGTAATACGAGATTGTTAAAGCAAATATTGACGATATGCGTTCGTTTTGATTAATAAATTATCTACTTCATAAAAATTAACCTTGAATAGAACGTAAATGACAGCGAAAACCATTCAGATTTATCAGATGATATACTAAGCGTAACATTCATTTACTCTTTGATATTATTTTTTTAATCTTACTGCTATGCTGAACAATGTTTACGTCTTTATCTTATAATTATTATGTTTACAACACCTGGAGTTGTTAAATTACACGTTTAGTACTAACAATGAAGAATTATATTCGTTAATCGCGTAGGCTTTGAAACTTGTTCACATGTTAATAAATTCCACTTTACAATATTATTTAAAAACATTAAACTCGCACATTAAAATTCACAATGAATGACTAAATTTGAAGAATAAGGTTGTGAAATCACGTTCTCAAATCTCAAAGCACGTGGTTTAATTTGGAGCGAATATATAAATCGAGTAGGATTGCCCGTGACATTGAGCACGCGGCTCCGCAGTTATGTAGATTAGTGGACACAGCTGTTTGCGCCATTCTCTGCTCTTAATCCATGAACAGCTCAATAAAAATCCGGTATATGATTATATTATCTACATCTGATAGATGTGTGCTATGTTTTGATAGGAGATTACGAGGATTGTCATGTAGATTTTCGTAAATTGATCTTTTGATCGTGGTTAGAATAATGTTTATGAAAATGTAGAGTCATGGTGTATGTTTTTGATATAAAAATATTTTTATTCCAAGAGATACCTACACGTTACACGTTTGTAATAAATGTTTATAAATTTGTTAGATAACATATATTTCTTGAATAACTATTTATTACTGAAATGTATGAATTACGTACACAATTATTATAAAAGCTCAGCAAAAGAGAAATATCGTCTTTACGTAAATATAAATTGCGAGATATTTTGCTATAGTCGAATCTACTCACACCATGAATACCAAATTGAGAACTAAATACAACTAAGTATTACAAATTTAGCTAAAATCTAAAGACTAGACTGTTCCGTGTGAATTATACACCAACTAACGGTTTATAATCGCAATTCACGGCACACCGTCACGCACGGCACGTTTGCTGTGAAGTGCTCTAACTATCCTTATTACATTAAATTTGCCAATAAATTGTATTTTTAAGATACAATAGAAGCTTTAATAGTCAGTGAGTGTTATCATAGAAATAGTATCAGTTATGTGATCTAGATTAATGTAGTAAACAAGACGTAATAGGCAGGATTTATCATCTATTCATATCACGAATTAACAGTACCTACGTATAGATCGCGAATATCTGCTATTTATCGCGAATAAAAAATACTTAAATTTAAGCTATTAAATAAACACAACATACATATTTCTTCCTATAACTAAATACATCACCATAAAAACATAAACCGAACCTGCAAAAATATAAGAAAATAACATAAAATGTCATTGTTTTCAGCCCCGCCAGGACACGCCCACGCGGCCCGCGGTGAGTCCCGCTCTGCCCGTGAGCTCCGTCACCGCGATACCGGCGAAAAAGCCCTCCAAAAGTAAAAAGAAGGCGAAAACGAAAAAGATGCGCTCCAATAGTAAAGTCGACTGCCATATCATTGAGGGGGAGGAAGAGTGAGTGCTTGTTTTTTTTAAGTATTTAGTTTGGTGTACGAGTTTTTGGTAAATAAGTAGTTTGCATTTCAGAGGGGGTTATCGATACGTCTTAAAGCAGCACTTATTTCGGCGTGGGAAAGACACAGACCTATACGGTCTTATAGGTATCTTTCCCATACTGGAATAAATACTGCTTTATGCCCCCCCCTGGTCATAATCTAAAACAGCTCTCAGATAGAAGAATGTGCACATTATACATAGTTAGTTAGTAGTATCTGTACATAGTTTGCCTTCCAGGCCGTTATCTATTACTCTGTAGATTAAACGGTAAATAACAATGTATATTATGTAGATTATTTCGTAATATTAGTTTCCTTTATATAACGTTTCGTATGTTAATTATTAAGAATTACTTAACTCGAAGTTACTAACAAGGCATGCAGAAATACCATATGTATGTCCGTTTACTAAAAGTGGCGGCTATAAAGAGATCAAACACTTGTAAAATCTCATGATTCACCAGACAGCTTTCAATGTTTGACTGCAGTCAATCACTCCTTAGCTGTAATACGAATTTTATTTTCCTGATATTAAATACTAATATCCAATCTCGTCATATTGAAAAGATATAGTTGGATACATCTACCCTCATTATTTTCGATCTTTTCGGGTACACACAAAAACATACGCCTAGAGTCTAGACAGTATCTGACCTACTTGTTTGTTTGATCTTCTTAAAGATAAAATAGCCAATTAAAATATTTATCCGTTTATAATTTAAACAACTGTGAAATCCGCACTAATATCTATCCGGTCTAGTATACATTTTGACAGTAATTAACCTTATTTATGGTGTTTGCGTATTCAAACTTGTTTAGGATTGTGATATTAATACGTACGGTGGGGGCGTTTTGCAGAATTCTAGAATATGTGTAAATCGTGGTATATAATTGATATTTTTGGTTTTATGGCATTCAAATGGTTTCCGCATCCTTTCGCATCCTTTCGCGGGTTATAGTCCCGCCTCGTGATCGAATTTTTTCTATTCTTTATAAATTTATATGTATAAATCGTGGTAAATTATAGCATGCTGCTTCCTGGTTCGCACAAATTGAATGTTTAAAACCTAAGTCAGAATATGTTGCTGGCAGACGGTTCCAAACTTAAATAAACAGACGAAATCATAAAATTATCTTTTTTTCCGTATGTATATTAGATAGAAAGTTATTATGTGCTAACCCGCGTTATGTAGACTAGAGGACCAACAGGTCGCGCGTGTATTTTAATCTATTCATGATCTCAGATAAGTAAATGTACTAGTTTACTATCTGAGTATCATTTTCAGTGGTATGAATAGAAATTATATAGTCTAGCTAGCTCTCTAGCTCAATCATTTTGCAGTCATTAAGTATCATTTATCTAAAAAAATGTAGTAAGAACTACATAACTACATACTAAGTCTTTGTACATATCCAACAGATAAGTAAGTACCTGAAAAAAGGATTCCAGATAATACTTACCTCCCAATGATTATTCATATTAAACCTCAAAAAAAAAAAATTATAAAGATGATAATAATTTTCAGCTCACACAGCCGGTCCCCATCACCAGACGCAGTCACAGACTCATGGCAAATGGACACAGACATTACAGACATAGAGAAACTAGAGAAGCCCCCGCCCAACGGCACGAAGAATGTTCTAGATCAGAACTCGGTCACGAAGATCACTAATAAACTCAATGGCACTGTTATGTCGCCGAAGAAATGTTTGTCCAGAGGTATATAATGTTTTGCTTATTTTTTTAGAGATATACGTAATGATAAAAAAAGAGCGTGTGTGCTGAGCACACGTGTCAGAAATGAAACTTTGGCAAGATTCAAAGATACCGAAATCATCGCCTTACTCCATGACTTGAGGGTTTTTCCCATGACCTTGACATTTTACTCCTAACTAGTTAAAATAAATTTCACTTCAAAACATTCAATTAAAAACGTCCTACATCTTATAAATTTCAATTTCCCTAATAATGTCCCATTAATGTCTTCAGATTGCGAATATAAACATTAAACATGAAAAGAAAAGCCATTAAGAAACTATACACACCGTTTTCCCATTAAATCATCAACTAATAAAACATTGATCCGACATGATGAGATAATAAAGTCACATGTTATATGAAGATACATCATCATAGTGATATAATTTGCGTGTCGAATTATTCATTCATTTGTACACGCAATTTGGCAATCTACAGTTTTCTCTGTGACGTTTTGATTTCACAACGCGAAACGTCATGATTAGCATGTTAGTAATGTATCGGCTAATTTATAGGTATAAATAATGCAAATTATAAGAATTTCCATTTATTTTTTAAAGAAATGTGATTAGTTTTCGGTAGTGTTGAATATGTTTGAATTTTAATTTGGACAAAATACCTTTTTGGTGACAAATTTATTACTATTTTTTTTAATTTCTTCATTTATTTATAAAATATAATATATGTATTTTTTTACATAAATTCTACTATAAATTATGGCCTTGAGTTAGGTACTAGAGACTGGCCGAGTTGATCCCGAAAGAATATTATTACAGGCCTCTATGTATAGTAAATCTTCATTCTACATTTTAAATATTATACACACAAGAAGGTTTTGTTTTCAAATCACAAACATGTGCGAAAAATCTTCCAGCAGTAATTTGCCGTAATTAATTTTAATTGTTTTTACATAGACTTTATATTTTAAATCGACGATAATTTAAACACGTAAATGTTCACTTAATTTTCAGAAAAGACGAGCCAAGATCAATTGTTTCTAACAGCATTACATACGACTAATCCATTCAAAGCACTGCCGTCACGCAAAGGTTGACTTAAAATAACTTAATAACTTAGCCCATTATTTATATAGTATCTATCGTATATTCTAGATTGTTCTGGAATTTATATTAGCGGAAATTATGAGTTTTTGTGCTAAATATAGCAGTTTATTAATGATTGTAGTCTAGTTTTCGTTTTAGTTTTAGGCTTATATTAGTAGTATGAAGACGTTTTTAAGTAGTATGTTTTAATATACAGTTAAAATTCTATAAAAGAAACGGATATACTTTCATGGGAAGATGCATTTTACTGTGTTATTTAAGTTGAAAGGTTTTTGTCTATTTCAGTTATATTATTATGACTATTTCTATAAAATAAATTGTAGTATCTATCAGAGGCGGCTCGTGACAAAATTTTATGGGTGTTCACTTGAAATAAAACACTGAAAATACATGGTGTAAAGCAGTACATTTATCAAAAAAATTACTTATAAAGGAAATACATACGTCTTTCTTTTTGGTGTGCAAAAATATCTATAACTTAAAGCGACATGACATTCGTAAATGTCTGTTGTTGCTTTCATCACAACCATACAACCACGGTGTTTTCACATAATATTGTTCGGATTTAAACACACGCGTATGTTTTCGTTTTTGTCGTACATTTTTGCGTAAGGTCAAGGTCAGGCCGTGGCAGTCCCTGCTTTCAATTCAAGCCGAATTTGTAACGTTTTAACACACTTTTTAATGAACGCCACATTATAATTGTTCATTTTCACACTCACAACTCACAAGTAATACTGATAACTACAGACTATTTCAACACGTATCTTATGATTTTAATTAGAAAATTCCCGAATTTGCATTCGCGCGCGTGCATTGAAGTTGACTCGAGAGTCGAGTGTTTGTTTATAATATAGAGAGTGGCAATTTACTCTATGGTGGCAATGTCGCGCGCGGCGGTAAAAACGAACCGGCAACGTTTGCGGGAGCGGCGCACCGAATTTTGCTATCTTTCCATAGAAAATCTTCTGTTTCACGCGCGCAGGGCACTGGCAAACCATCTCTTTCACTCCTATTGGATTTCGTATTAGGAAATGTACTAAATATTTTTTCATTGGAGCGCAATCGTGAGCGCTCCCCTTCGCCCGTTACTGTATAAATACAGTATTATTCAAGTGTATGGAAATTGGAATGATGGAATGATGGATA
Source organism: Colias eurytheme (assembly GCA_907164685.1). Taxonomy (NCBI): domain Eukaryota; kingdom Metazoa; phylum Arthropoda; class Insecta; order Lepidoptera; family Pieridae; genus Colias; species Colias eurytheme. The sequence goes on along the minus strand of CAJQZN010017248.1, from coordinate 9,272 downwards.
TATTCATTGGTATTGACAGTAGATTTTTACGATTACGATTGATTTTAAATAGTAATAATTAATATTAATAATGAAATTAAGGAGTATGATTTTATTATAATTATTTATGGGAGTTCACTGCACCAGCGCTCCTTAGGGCGAGCCGCCTCTGGTATCTATTACATTGTTGGATTAAAAATATTCAGAAGTAGTTATTGCAATAATAATCTTTGATTGGTAAAAAGTAAATTGAATTTTTTGTTTTTATTGCAAATAGTGATAGAGATAAATTAAAAACAGATAACTAGTAACAAAACTAAATGTAATACATGCATGAATAATTAAAATAAACATACATTACAGATTCACCACTCAACCTACCAGAAACTCTAGGCAATTGTCTTCGTCCATCCCTGTTTCCACGAGTACCGCCATATTTAAAGTTCATAGCCCACGACGATACAGTACCGTTAAAAGTTCCCGCGGCTATACAAAAACATTTAAAATGGAAGCTAACTACAATCACACCGATAGTTGTTAAGAAAACGTTGATGAATTCTGGCTTCCGATTGGTCAAGAGCGAGTGTGATACAGCTGAATGTCCGCAGGAAGGTATGTAACTACACACATTATTATTTTTTATATATGTGCTGATTTAATACTGCAATAGACAAATGTATTATTTTTTAGCTTCACAGGAAGATAGGGCATAAATTTCAACAAAGTTCTTGCATTATTGTTCACATTGTTGAGACTAATAAAATAATCTCGGTTTGTCTGATCTTTTAGTATTAAAAATCCTATACTGGGACTTATCCTAATAATTATTATTTTAAAATTACTTACTATTTTATTTTATCATTAATAATGCTCGAATACGAGAATTTAATATGGAAATGCCCTTTCAGAAACAGTAGAATGGGTCGGTATTTGGGGAAAGCACATGAAATCGTTAATGTTTAGAGCAATTAAAGACGGTCAGAAAATGAACCACTTCCCCGGCACCTTCCAAATAGGCAGAAAAGATAGACTGTGGAGGAATTTACAGAAATTATCAAATAAATTTGGCATTGATGAATTCGGTATAATGCCCAAAACGTATGTGCTGCCTCACGATTTGAAGCTATTGAAACACGACTGGGAGAAATACGCGGCGAATAATGAAAGGTGGATTATTAAACCGGTAAGATATGTATTTTTCATGATCAAAAAATTATTTATCGAACTAAAAAAGTATAAAAAATTTGAAGTTGAATTCATTTTATATGTATAAGTAATGCCTAACACGGAAACGTCGCCGTACAGAAGTGTATTTAGTTTTAAGAGGCCCTCGGTTGAATTATTTCTTTTGATCTTGTTTTGAAGCTTTTGTTGCTTTGATACTAATAAATTTTGTTACAAATAATAATGAACTAATTAGTTGGTCTAGCTTTCTTGATCTGAGAAAAAAATAGTCTATGTTGTTCAGAAAAGATTAGCTTTCAAATAGTTAAATAATTTTTAAAATCGATGCAGTTTTTAAGTTTATCCAACACATACAAAAATACAAATCTTTCGTTTCGTTAAATATATCTTTCAGCCGGCATCAGCCAGAGGCACAGGTATAAAGGTAGTGTCACGCTGGGCGCAAATACCCAAGAAACGACCGGTTGTAGTCCAGCGCTATGTGTCCAAGCCTTACCTGATCAATGGTAGCAAGTTCGATTTGCGGTTATACGTGCTAGTCACGTCTGTACATCCGCTTAGAATATATCTGTATAAGGACGGTCTCGCGAGGTTTGCTTCAGGTATGGTTTAATAAGAAATTATAGGTTTTTTAACGGATTTCATTCGGGATTTAGTCATTGAGTAATTAAAATTTTGTGTAAAGAATTTTATAAAGCGATTTACGCGTTATATAAAACTCAAGAAAATATTACGTATATTTTATTTTCTACTTTTCCTTAATTCAATAAATTAACTTTTTCCTAAATTAATTAATTTTAAAATAAAATGAAGGTAGTTGAAATTAGTTATGTAAGTTTTTATGCCGCAAAATAAGAAAAACTTATTGATATTTTAATATTTCAGTAAAGTACAATTACGAATTAACATCACTCAACGATAGATACATGCATTTAACAAATTACTCAATAAATAGATTGTCTAAAAACTACACGCCCAACGAGGACTTCGCCGCTTGCGAAGGACATAAGTGGTAAGTGTTTGTGTGTGTATGTTATTATTTTTTTTAATTTAAAGTTTTTGTATGCGTTATTCACTCAACAATTAAAGAGCAATTGAGTTGAATAAAACAGTTTTTAAAAATTAATATTAAATCACTAATTATTTTAGCTGTTACTGCTTCTAAAGAATCTGTTCTGTTTTGTAAAATAAATACATTCTTCCAAAAAAAACATGACTAATATCCACATTAACAAGCACAAATATTCACATTAAAAATATTCTAAAACACATTTTCTTTCTAGGACGCTCCAAACATTGTTCCAATACCTAAAGACTGATAAGAACGTAGACACGGATGCACTATGGGCATCCATAAAGGATCTAGTAATAAAGACTATTATATCTGGAGAGGCCAGTATTAGTTCCCTAACGAAGGCCAATATCACGTCTAGATATAATTGTTATGAATTATTCGGTATTGATGTGCTGCTCGATGAGGATTTGAAACCTTGGTTGTTGGAGGTAAGTTATATATTTTTTTGTAGTTTTGCATTTTACTTTGCTTAAATCTTTTATACTAGTTGTTCATGCGATTTTGTTTTTTTCGACAAGAAGCGTAACATTGTAATGCGTGTTATATTCTACAATTAGAAAGAAGAACTAAATATAATTTTAAATTAAAACAAGATACATCGTGTGAACTAAACAATTTATAACATTAAATTATTCACATAATTTATCTGATTCATTTGTTTTTTCAATCCTTTTCTTATCTAGAGAGAAAATTGATGTCCAGAGAAACTAATGACAGGCTCCATAATTGTAATCATATATTACTTGTTCAATGTTCAATCTGTATTAATCCAAAACATTTTTTTTAATAATTTTAGGTAAATATCTCACCCAGTTTGCACAGTGCGTCTCCTCTGGACATTCACGTGAAAGGTCCGTTAGTTTCCACAGTACTCAACATAGCACAGTTTCAAGTGCCCGTTAAAACTAACATAGAAATGCTGTCCAAGGATAAACCTCATAAAATGGTGAGTTTAGGAATATAAAAGATGCAAATATAATTTTCGATTCACTGGCTGGATATAATATTTTAAATTCTGGTATGATTATAATCCTAAATTCAGTAATGAATTATTAAATATATCTTAAAACCTTTTATATGACATGTACAATTATTACACTAGTTTTTGACATTCATTATTGATTTAATTAGTCCATATTTTACAACTTTACAGCTTATGAAATGGCAGGATAATCATCCTGTATTTATATGTACCCATGGTATTGTGATAAATTTTATGCGTGTTTTTATTTAAGGCCGGTTTACTTTACGACAGCAGATTGTACACGGTATATTTATCAAAGGAAGAAAGAGATAAACATATTATTTATACAAATATGGAAGAACGTGATATGGTGAGTTGTTATAATTTATTTTTATTTTATTTAAAAAAATATATATTCTCAAGGATGGGTGTTGTATGTTACCTTATCACACAACATAGGACGATTCCATTTCGATAAAAATATATAATAGTTTAGACGAGCACATAACATTTTTAAATATTGTGGATACTATGCTAATGAAGCGAGTATAAAGAATACAGAATGTGCGCCAAGTATTATGGCAAAATATCTAATACGCAATATCTGTAAAATGGCAAACACAGTGAAGTAATTTATGTATAGCCTAGTATATCTATGATATGGCCACGTCATATACATACTTATTACTTACGTAGGTACGTATTTTGTAGCTGACCCTCCCATCTAAGTCAACATACAAACTTGTAGTACAAGATACAAGATTGTAATACAGTAATACTGTATACCATACACCCATCTAATATATAAATTATATACCAAACCACAATCCCTATAAAAACCTGTATAACAATTATTAAGCTATTGCATAGCTTCTATCGCGGGCCTTGAGCGCGGGGACCGAATCGAGAAATTCCGTAACGAAAAAACCTCACGCTCCCCACTCCGACGGACACGGAAGTGTGGCTTGAAGGCATAGCATGCAATAGCTTTACCGCGGCAGTCCCCGAGTGCCACACGTCTTTTTTACTTTTCAGTACCTCCGAGACATTCTATCAACCCTCACACCGGACGACGTGCGTCACCTCATACAAGCGGAAGACGAGTTAACACAAACGGGCGATATGGAAAGAGTATTCCCTACAAAGGAATCACATAAATACTTGGGCTATTTGGCCGGCCCTAGGTATTATAATCGGCTCTTTGATGCCTGGGAAACGAGATACGCTGATAATAGAGATCCTGGTAAGGTTTTGTTAATTTTAATCACGTTATTGGTACATTTGTATTGTTTTTTTTTTGTTTATTTTTGCATTGGTTGTGTTATCTATAGATATTTCACTTTTAAGACAGCATAGTGTTAACATGTTAAGTATTCTTTTTAAGGCATGAAGGTCGTTATTAAATATTATGCTATCATGTTTATGATATTACGCATTTCGCAATGATATTATGTGCCATAATGTAGTTGAATAAAATATTTGACTAAAATAATTAGCTTACGTTATGAAGTATTTATCCAGTTGGGTTGCTACAACTATGTTGCGTTTAGACTACATTATGATAAAAACGAATGAAGCCTCTGAAAAGGGCTAGCGTAATTTGTATATTCTGTCTTTCTTCTTTTTAGAGCTTAAAAATAATACAAATGTTGGATAGACAATAAAGGGCCCTATTAATCTTAAGCATCACAACGTATATTCCAGGTCTGGAGCTGCTCCGCAACCTGTGCGACATCGGCTACCACCTGGAGGTGCCGCCCGTGCCACTGAAGGTAAACACTCTGTCAGCACACACCGCCCCGCTACCCTCACAACTTTCTGCAATGTCAGCACCGCTCGCACTGTCAGACCTGTCAAACTTTTCGACACCGCTCGCACTGTCAGATCTGTCAGAACTTGCAATATTGTCAGCACCACCCGCCATGTTAGAATTGTCAGCGCTGTCGGCACCGCCTGCACTGTCAAATCTCTCAGATCTGTCAGAACCGACTAAGCTGTCAGATCTGTCAGAACCAACTAGCCTGTCAGACATGTCAGCGATGTCGGCGTTTGTCGCGCTGTCAGCGCTGTCGGGGCTGAGGCGATGCGTGCACGCGTTACTCGCTTTTGTGTCCCTGTTGAGAGCGCTCGTGTGGTTGTCTTAATGTTTGCGTTTTTGAGGTTTTTATTCCCTTTATTATAGTATAGTAAATGAGTTGCAAAAATAAATGGGCATAAACGTGATATTGAGACATTTATTATGTTGTTTTTCAAGATTAAAAAGCCGGGTTTAAAGTTTTTTTTAATAAGCGATTGGTTGAAGTATAGGTTAATATGTTTTTATTTAAGAAACCTCATAAATGCAACCATTTTAAACATATCGGGTGATTGTGGTTTCGGGTTGAGGTTGTTGTAAAGTAAAAATAGCATAATATATATTATAGATATTCATAATTCTAGAGTAGATACAAAAAAATGTTTAATTTCTAGTAAAATGAAACTATTTTTACTTTACTAACGATTCTTTCAGTTTTTGTCTCTTGCGTCCAATTCCATATACAAATAATTTATTTAATTTTATATGTCTATTATTATTTATTTATATTGGCTTGCTCTATACTTAATTCCTATTGGTTATGTGACGTCATATTCTATTTATATTAATATTTTTTATAATATATTTATGCTGTTATATTTATAATTGCACATTCTTTATAACTCGTCCAATGATCCTATTTTCAATGTTTTTTTTGCTACGTAAATTTCGAAAATTTATATTCTAAAGATTCTTTCATCCAAAGTGTGATATTCTTGTTCTTTTTTTATAAAATCCTGTATTTGCACCAATTTCGTATTTTTTTCCAAAAATTTAGTATCCGTCTCAATGACAGCTAAAAATTACTATTTCCTTGATTTACAGAACTAGGATTATTTTAATGTGTGAAACCGTTAATATTTTCATTTATTGTCTTTTTTAACATAACTTTTGATTACCGCTGACCGTCAGGGCAAAGTGACAAGCGCGATTAGGAGAACGTACTTGGGTTGTAAGCGCGTCGCTCACAGTAAGTGCGTAGAACGGAACGCAACCACAGTGTGGCCGAGACCAACTGAGCGACACTTTTGTTATCTGTATTCCGAAACTAGTGGTGCCATAGACAAATATAGACGTTTCAAACTTAGACATAGACTCCGTTTTACGCTAGAAAAAAGTAATCTACGCTAGGTTTTTCGACTGTTTTAGGGTATAACCGCGAAAAATTGTACATGAATTATTTTTTCAATGTTCCCATTTTATTTCTCATATGGCATCAACGTTTTTTTACATTAAGTTTTTGTTAGATATGTAATAAAAGGTATGCTTGTGTTCTTTTAGATTATTTCATAAAACTCAATCTATCTCTTGTAGAAATATTTTATTTTATATTTTTTTTACTGGCTCCACTTTCATTTCCATACAAAAAACATTTGTCCACCTTACACCCTTGTGACAAAAACTGATAACCCCTATGAAATGGTATGACTGCCTCGCATTTTTATGAAAAATTTAAGTTATTCGATACTTAATCAACATGTAAATAAAAATCTTTTAATGCACAAGGCCTTAATCGATTTTTTATTATTATTTAAAAAACTGTCCACTTTTTTTATACGTGTGTAACGTCACGTATGTAACGTCTCTAACTACCATACTATAAGAATTATCAGAATCCTTCTCTAATATTCTTGAGTGGCAACACTATTGGCATGCTGGCAACATTTAAAAAACAAAGGCAGCTATTTTTTCTTTGAGTGAAATGGTGTTTTATGTTGAAGTGAGATTTGTCGCTCGAAAAAAGTGTATTTAAAGTGTTCGATTGCGAGGTAAGTATATATATTCTGTCTTATTATTAAAAATCTTTACGTAGGTTTACTATAAAACTAAAGAATCAGACTACTTCGTGGTTCTTAGCATTCACAATCGAGTAGTAATTTTAATTAAAGGTTATGTCGCCCGCATTTTTTGTCATGATTGTAACGATGTGTAACGAAATGTGTTACGTTACAGTCATGACATATTGTTAGGCTTAGAACACATATTTTATTAATTATTTTTTCAAATGAGAAAATCAAATTACAGGTGGCCGAATGCTGAAAGGCAAAAAAAATATCGAGAGAAGTTACAAGTTCAAAATTCCGAGGAATATAAAGAACTACAAACAAAAATACAGAAAGGAATAAAAAGCGGAAAAATATTCAATTTTTTGACGTGACAACGTCTTATAATTCGATAGAGCCGGTTGCACGCACGAAAAAACATGACTCATGCGGCGTTACCTCGCTCTGAGGCGTTACATGTAAGGCTTGAAGTGCAAGCGAGAGCGCGGAACGAGCGACAAAGAAGCACAATCGGACGTTGTCACGTTCAACTATCGTCAGTAAACCGACTTTACAGACAACCAATTTTTTTTTTCAATACAATTTTGATTTATATGCATTTTTTTGTTTTAATTCATTATTTTATGACTAGAATTGGTTTTACCTATATCTCCATTTTTTCCTGTCGTGTGAGTGTGAGACACCGTGTCGACGTTTATTTGCTGTTGTACTAAGCTTTATAATGGTCATGTTAGTAACATTCAGTCATGTATGTAACGTTTGTTATGATGTCATGAATGTTATGGTACAATTTTTCGCGGTTATACCCTTTAACATTGTGTGCTAGATATTTTCAATATTTGTCGTTTGCATGACGGGAAATTTTAATGAATAAAATTCCTCTTTTTGTATTATTATTACTTAATGTTCCCTTCAACGATACATGGATCTGTATTTTTTATTAATTGCTTTAAAATTTGTAATTGATTTAGCTAGGTGTGATATCAACATGTTTTATTTAGTACAGTAAATGACTTTGAATTTTACCTCGTACTGTTCAATAGATAATTTTTCGTAGTAAAATTTATTGTATAGAATACAATTTTAGTAAATAAACTAAAATTGATTTGGTTTTAACATAAAATATATCTAGTCATTGTTTATCAGATGTGTAGAATAGAATAATGAATTATAGATTTTGTTAAAGTATATAGGATTCATTGGATTTCATTCGTAATTTATATAAAAAAATATCATTCACTGCCATACTATGATTAGTTTAGAAAAGTTAATAATGTTAATTAAATAAAAAAGTTGAAGGATTAGGTAAAGTTATAATATAGCCGCTAAAATATTGTTGTGTGATTGTTTTTTAGTCGGCCAAGTATTGGGAGCTAGACAATGTTTGTGAAATTACTCTTTTATTATCCGCATCCACCGTCTGAAGGTAATTAAACATATTTATATGTTGATAGAAAAGTATATGTGATTGTATTTTACGGCGCTTTTGAAATATATTTTATATCGCGTGTATAGTCCATTTTATTTGTATATTTTTATGTTGGTAACATTAAACGTATGTACGTATTTATATTTGTATTGTTATTGTTTTATCGCTATTCAGCTATATTTTATTATCATTTATTTTTCATTTTATTCATTATAACATGTCTGTCGCTTGAATTAACTTCCCAAATAACATAGCAGTCATTCTATTCAACTAATGCTTGTTATATTCAATCATTTATCCGTACAATTATATAGTTTTGATTTTCCACTATTACTATCCTATACTACCACGATATTTTACAACTAGATATTCATAATATTAAATACTGCTTGATATCCTCCTATTTTTCAATATGTCACATACACAATTACTTACATTCAAACTCTTGCTTCAGACAAATTCACCTTGCTTTTGGTGGAAGGTAATAATTTTATTCATGTCATTTTATTATTTTGCATGTGTGTCAAAGTCCATTTTATACGTGTAGAGTTATTAAATACAGAGACAGTATTAAATGGATTTTTCTCATTTATGTTGTAGTCGTAATGTCATTATCCGTAACACTCCTCACGCTTCCCCAAGTCATGCTTCACACTTCAAATATTAGTTCTGTAAATTGTCACCTACTCGTAATTCTGTTGTAAATTACTTTCACAATCAAATTTGGTTTACATTCGTTACAATAGTTACCATAGAACAAACGCTACATAACGCTTTAGAAA
>CAJQZN010017242.1:0-13126 GCA_907164685.1 Colias eurytheme | reverse complement strand
GCTACGGAACCCTTTGTGCGCGAGCCCGACTCGCACTTGGCCGGTTTATTTTTAATAAGACCTTTTTCGTTACATAATATCTCACAAAGACATTTTCAATCTCTCGGTATGTATTTTCCACTTTTTTGGCTCTATACCTAAATACTTGCGTATAACGATAATGCTAATGGTATACTCTTTTATAGATAATTTCCACTACATTAAACGCATTCTAGCCAGGCGAAGAAAACGTGTTTATTACGGTAATATTTTTTATCAGCCCATTGTCTCGGCTCAATAACTAGCGTTCTCACATGGTTCTCACTAATCGGCACGTTTACTTGCAATTTTCCATACATTTGATCTAATTACCTACTACAAGTATACCTACAGACTACAGTGTTTTAGAATACGAATGCAAGAAATTGCGAATTTATAAAATACTAGCGGTCCGCCCCAGCTTCGCCCGTGGTACATATTAAGGTTTTCTCTACATAAAAACCATCCTCGAACTTCAAGGAATATAATAAAAAAAGAATTATCGAAATCGGTTCAGCCGTTCTCGAGTTATGCGCTTACCAACACATTTTGCGATTCATTTTTATATTATAGAAGATAGATAGAAGCGAAATTTTCGGTTAGCAAACGAAGTCACTGTTTGTATGTATTAAAATATATATCTAACATTAATACATTATAGTATTATATCATCTGTGCTAATACCTATATTATTACTTCGACCCACATGGTACGTCTGTATAGTACGTCGTCAGGTGTATCGACCACATCTTACCTAAGATATTAAAAAAAATATCTGCTATCATCTGAATTTCAAAGCTATTTATTTAAACCCAATGACACATTAGAGAATAATCACTCTGATCGGGGGCAATTAAAACTTTCAAGGTAAACCATGCGATAATCATGAGAACTATACCTAGGTAGGTATGTCTTAACTCTTAACCATTTATTTAATTACCTATTTGAAGTATCTCCTCCTATATTTTAATACTTCCTACTTAAAGATTATCACTTAATACAAACAAGAAGAAAGAAAATAATTATCACATGGCATTGTGTACATGCGATTAGAATGCATAGCGCATGCAACTTAGCATATGCAAAATGCTATCATGCAATTAGCATACATCCCTTTGTTGTCAGCTTTCATATCTAATTTGTTTTATGAGCATTACCTTGGAAAGATCGATAAATGATACATTGTAATATGGTTAGAATAAATGCGAAATAATTTCTTTCCCTTTTGAAAAATATAAAAATTACCACAAATGCTTATAAAATATATAGGTAATTATTGAGAATGAAATAAATTTTTGAAAATGTGAATTTAGGACACACAATAATTTATCTTCACTGTTATTTAGGTATTTTTATATTATGTTGAGTATTTTTTGTATTGTTTGGGTTGGATATCAAAAGCATGATAAAATTATTATGACGTATTTTTTGTAATTTAAATGGAATTCAAAAATGTAGGTAGGTAAGTGTTCATTTTTGAAGTAACAATTATAATTATTTTTAATGTAGTTTGGATTACGTAAAGATTGTACAATCACGATATATGTATACACAATAGATATATAACAATAAAGGAAGATATCAGGAAATAAGTAATAAATAACACCAATGCTACACTGATCTCCTTGGTAGGCGCAGTGAGATAAAATTACATTACGATGTATCGGGTTCGTGATGATAAGAATAGTCTGTAACGAGGGCATGGAAGTTTGATATTTTCCGTATTTTAATAAATACCTTAGTTCAAAATATTTATGAAATAATACTGATAGAGATAATTGTACTCTCTATTGAGTAAAATGAAATATTTTATTGAAAGCTGCGATAAATAAGCTGCGCAAGAATAGAAATTACAACGTTCTTATACTATATCCTACAGTTTTGTCCCAAACAGTTAGTTAGTATCTAGTTCTAACGTCCCGTCTCTGAACTCTACATTTTTTTTACAATTACATACAAACAAGCTTCTGTCTTTCTACGTTGACTACTTCCGAAACCATCTTCAACCAAAAAGTACACATCCATCGAACCTTACCTTCCACCAAATCAATAACACATCAATAACTACCGCCTTCCTGCAATAGAAACCAAATAACCATCGAAATAAGTGAGGACCATAATTGTGACGCCGCACGCGACGCTACTGCTATAGAGAAGTTAATCGGTCACGATTTTACGCTCCAATTGCGTAATTTATGTGATATGTTACACTGCGTTGTTTATGTCATATGCTCTTGGAAATAACAATGACGTAGTCATCATCATCAGCCTATGTAAGTAGTAGGTACTGTAAAGAAACAAACTTCTAGTAGGGGAGCCCAGGATGCTAAATGTGGATTTACTCGAGCGTCACGGGAACCTATTAGAATTGGTAGATTAGACCATAGCGAGAAAAAAGGTCCTATAATGTTTTCACTTTTAGCGGTGGGGAAGGGTTTTTTGATTTTTTTTAATTTAAAAAAGAAAAAATTGGCTTGGAAATACTCAAGCGCGTTAGATATTGATATTTTGCATGCTCCAGGACATCACTGAAAAAAAGTATACGTTAATCTGACGATTTAAGTGGCGATTTAATCGCTATGAAGAAAGGGTAAAATATACTCTATACATATCTTTTATAGTAATGTATAAGATCCTTTAATAAAATAAATACTCATGCACGAATAAATAGGCTTTACACGATTATATTAATTGCGATATATTTAGCCAATACATTTGTTGACATTTCAAACATTACTGACTCATAGGCAAGTTACAGTCGTGACACAGGTTCGTGGCATCAGAAATTATGATATCAGTGTATTCCCTTAACTTTTGCAAATGCTAATTTTGCGGCTCATGAGCTCATATGCCTCGTATAAGCGGAATAAAGGTTATGTTGAATGTAATTTCTAGGGGTTTTTGAAAGAAAAAAAATACACCTATTATTTAATAACAAAATGGTCACTAAATGTTATTCCAATTCATCATTAAATAAAGGCCCGTTTGAAACGAATAAATTTTCTGAAAACGACTGCTCGTTGAAGTCTTTTGTTTGAAATATAATGTGAAGCATATTTCGTTAACCATAATATTCATAATTTAATTATAACTCCCCTTTAGCCATTTTTTTCTTCAAGCGTTTAAATGTATGTTTTTCAGTGAAAATTTTCGCTTTGTCTAAATTTGCACGAAGAGTGAAAAAGACCATGTACTGATTTTTATACGAGCGAAGCCGCGTGTGATCACTAGTATAAACAATTTAATTATTAATTTGGTATAGCTTGCAATATACAGGTACAACAATAGATTTATCTCTGTTATTTGAAGCCTTGAAAACTAATTGAGTGGCAAGGATGTCGCAATTTTAGGTCGATTTCTGATTCTGCTTTTTGTTCCGCTTTTGTAAAAATAAATGTTTTGCTGAATGTTTCAAGTGAACCAAACAACTTTTTTCCATAATAAGGTTATGTTGAATGTAATTTTATACTTTTAAAGAGTGTAAGATTATTCGAAATTTTAATAAGTACACAAAATGAAATATAGTATATAATATAATTACCAAAATTAACTATTTCTTTCTATTTTCAACGCTACAATTTTCTTTCTAATCGCTAATAATAAAAACTAACTCATCTACTTATGAATCGTTACGTTACTACGTATAAAAACGCGTTAATTTTACCTACACATAGACACTTACCCATTGAATGCATACTTTTTATAGAACAAGTCTTCACCACAACAAACACAAAGCCTTCAAACCCACAATAATCAAGTGACAAGTATGACAAAAGAAATTTAACATAATTTATCTCTGCCAGGAAGTTATAGGATACAAAGACCTCGGTGGTCCTGTGATTTCCGTACAGAAATCATCATAAATTATGGATGCGCAGGACTAAGTATAATTTTCATGAATCATTGTCGCTTCGAGGAACAGGAGGGAACAATGAAATGTTGTTTTAATCAACCACGCAGATGTACAAGCTAATTTTTATGGAGATACTCGTATAACATGCAAGTCATAGTAATGTTTAACCAACCAATTTTTTTCTTTAACTTGAATAAAGAACGAATAACGATAATAATCTTTTATATTTTTTTTGAATAGTTTAAATTTGATAACTCTGAATAACGCAGCAAAAGTTTTTCAACCCTCCAAAAAAATTTAACGGAGAAAAAAAATCGGAAATGTACTTGTATATGTATATGATTAAAATAATATCTAAGGGTAAATTAAATCATAAAAAATCATGAAGAATTGTAAAAAAATGAAAAATGCAAACAACTTAGTTATGTAGGTTATGCTTTGTATGTGCCAGACTAACATCTGTTTAAATTTATTTAAAAGTGTTTTAGTATCACATTGCTTTCACCAACGTGAATTAGTTCATCCTTGAAATCATGTTTTTGAATAAGTTTGAATAAATAAAAAAAACATAAATATTAATAAGTTAGGTATTAAAGATTCATGAATGAAAACTCTCAATGATATCTATTAATAGGCAATATTATATATCATTTCTTTTTGTATTATTTTTACGATACTAGATCTTATTTGGGTTATAATTTCGAAGATCTACATAAAGATAATTTATAATCAAAATAAAAACGCACTCTTATATTATATTAGAAGAAATTCAGTGGAGTTAAAAGGGAAAGTTAGAGCCTTATTAGGGGTTGTGTTCACTGTTATATCAGCATCTGCGTCGTAAACCATAAAGCACGCCTGCAAATTATATTATTTCCGTTAGTGTCCAAATTACAAGCATAGCGGTTTTAAGAAAATTATTACCAACTCATCATCATTAGGCCATATACGTTCCCACTGCAGGGACTGGGTCTTCTGTGAGGGTACAACTGTAAAAGCCATAATCCACCACGCCGGCTAAGTGCGGGTTGGCGGATGTCACATGTCGTCGAACTTTTGATTCTTCAATATGTCAGATTCCTCACGATGTTTTCCTTCACCGTTCCACCAACCCAATAAATTTACACATTTGACTAATTTTAGTACGCGGCGCTCATTGTATAGACTATAGAGAGTATTTTTATAAATTAAATGAATTTTCCCGTTAAAATTTATTTTAGCAAATATATGTATACGCTCCCGCCCACCAATTACGCCCGTGCGTAGGTTGGAAAGCAGCGGACGTGAGGCGGTTTAATTGTTCACAACCGTTGGCCGAGCCGTGGCAATGAACCTGACTGATTCACTATCGATACTTATCCGATGATTTATTTCATGCAGATTTGATTTGGTATTCATAACCGCTATGTCACTTGATTGCTGAGATGAGATAAATTAGTGTGTGAATTATTATTGGTTATTGTAAGCTGTTATAACAACACGACGTTGAAGCTGTTATAAAATTTTCCCGTATCCTATACTTATTTGTGCTGACATATTATACGTACCTATTCATACGTATAACTATTCATTTTTAATTTACCTACATCTACTCAAAGTACCTTATAGGAGGCCCGTGTCCCACTCCCAGCAGTGGAACGTATATGGGCTGATGATGTTGATATTAATTACCTATATAATTATGTGTTCTAAATAATATAAGTTATAAATATTGAATGAAAAACAAATTCTCTTAAATAAAACTTTTATCTTGCATTTATTATATTCAATTTATTTACACCCAATCACTTTGTAAACAAAAACTATGCTCATAAATATTTGATACTTTAGCTTTCCGCCCGCGGCTTCGCCCGCGTTTTCAAAGAAAAACCCGCATAGTTCCCGTTCCCGTGGGATTTCCGGGATAAAACCTATCCTATGTTTGTGTTTTTGTTAATCCAAGTTACCATCTATACAGGGTGTAATCGTTAAGTGTGCACAAGCGATTATTCCGTAACTATTGCAGATATCAAAAAACTTTAAACTGATATCGAAAGTACTTAACCTAATGAGTAAAATGGCCATAATAAATTATTAAAAATAAAATATAGGCTCAGTAGTATTTGCGTGAAAGAGTAACAAACACACACATACACATCCATCCTCACAAACTTTCGCATTTATAATATTAGTAGGATATATTTTGCGATGCATCAGGGTCACCAAACGATATACTTTTGATGACAATCACTTACTACGAGACCCAAAACGAGTTTTGATATGTACTAAAATTTTTGCATACCGAACCAGTATTAACGCCTCTCAGGTCAGAGTACCTACTTTACATTATCTTTATGATAATATTGTTGTTATTTTATTATCTAATATCATATTTTACGTATAAAAATACCTCTCTGAATCTTGAATAGAATAACGGTTTGTACAACATATATTTATTTTTAATTTTTTATTTGATTTTAAGAATCGCGAAAAAATTAAAAGAGAGATTCTTAAAAAAGGAAATTACTATCCGTTGTTAATAATATCAATTTATTAAAATTAATTAAAATCATATTAAAACATACAAGTGAAATAAGAAACCCATGTCGAGTTTGGAAGAAGCAAAAAACGTGGAAAATACCGATCTAAATGTGGCTATTTTTTGCACAAATTACAGATTTTGGGTTTTATATGTCGTCATAACCATGTTTTGTTTTTGTATATACTTATTATTTTAATTTTTCTTTGAATAGTTATACAATATTAGGTACAAATAAAATAATGGTAGAGGCAATTTCTATGGGTACACCTATAGAAATTGAATTGAATTTTTACACACATAAATGAAAATTGAAAATTCACTCTTTTGAGATAACAATAATGTAGGTAAGTACTTAGAAAGTATATTAATTATTATTAACCAAAGAACAATGAATATGCTGACTCGTTGATTTGATCATAAACAGTTATATGTACGGATATGTTATAATCATAATTAGTAATCAATGCAATGCGTATCTTATTATCTATTGTTACTAAATAGTAAATACTAATTTATACGTTTTAATTATAATGTTTCACTGTATAAAAAGAAAAGATTGATAATAACAAAACATGGTACGTAACTAACCTAATAATTATATTATTTTTCACTGATTAGCCAACTGTGAATGTTTACAAGCACAACTTAGGTATACAAGCATAATAATATTAATCTCATCAACTGATGGGATGGAAGATTATGAACAATTACGCACAATTAGGTGACTAAGTACACGTCAATCCATGTGAAATGGTTTTCCTTAAATTAACTAAATTGCATACATTTAAAAACCTCAAATACACACAAAAAATCTCGACCCAAACTTAATTTTATATGATTTTGAATACACATATTTATAGAAACTCCCAAATGCCATAAAAATAACTCTGATATTTTCCATATTAGAATAAGTATCTACCTAACTATGTAATTACGGTTTTAACGTACTCAGTCAACAATTAAAGTGCCTATGTACTATGCTAGGTAGTATGTTTGTTTAGAACTTATGTTTCTATTCTACTAAAATAAAATTTCCAAAATTCAATCGTGGTTTCCAATAATTCGCGCTTAAAGTACCAAACAATACCACTATATAACTAAGTAACTTTATAGGGCACAATATAAAAGACACGTGGAACACCATTGACTGCATCAGACGACGATTACGACATATTAATTAAATAATTAGTTTAATTGTTTAAGGAGCCGCTGAGTCGATTAATTAAATTAACAAGCCATTGTTGTAGTTTTAAATTGAACAGGCAAATGTTTCTTGCGGTATAACTAGAAAATACATTATGTGCAATTTCTTTTATGACTGATTCAAAATTTTATTAGGTATCAGAGGTATGACTTGAGCCTAAAATATTCGATTAGTGTAATCAAGTATGATCATCGAGGTGAAGGAACTTCATCGCGTAGATGGATATAGTAAAAAATATTTTACAATGAAAATCCTGTACACGGCCCCAAGGCATCAAGGCCCTTACACAAGCTATGAATCTTTTGAGTACTTTCCCATTTATGCATTTAAACAGAGGCGGCTTTGAATACTAAGAGGCAATGGTCGTTTTGCAGAATAGAAATATTGTAAGTTTTAAAATATTACGAAAGATACCTTTCCTTGGTAAGGTTTATACAAGTAGTCTATCAAGAATGTTATGACGAGATTTTATATATAATTATTTTATTTGATATCGATCCTCGAATGCCAACATCTTTTACCACGGGAAAAATAAATTCACCAAATCAGTTATAAAAACTAATATATCTAGCTTTATCCATGTTTCGTGGCCCTGGGACATTGCCCCTACTACCACCTGATAAGGCCACTACTAAAGAAATAATAATTACTACTAATAAATCCCACAGCACGTGCATCGAACAACGCCGTGTGATGCATACTAAGTACCATCTACATTATGTCTATACAAATATTATAAAGAGGAAAGGTTTGATTTTTTGTTTGTTTGTTTGTTTGTATGAATTGAATAGGCTCCGAAACTACTTGGCAGATTTGAAAAATTCTTTCACTGTTGGAAAGCTACATCATTTCTGAGTGACATAGGCTAGGTTTTATCCCGGAAATCCCACGGGAACGGGAACTATGCGGGTTTTTTTTTGAAAACGCGGGCGAAGCCGCAGGCGGAAAGCTAGTATAAAATATATTACGTAGATATATTGTTTAGTCACCGTTACATACGATAAACATCTTTCGCGTACCGTAGTTTTCCTTTCGTGGTTGTTTCTTAAAAACAATAATTTTTATGGTTTAACTTTAAAGCGTAGGGAATAATCCTTACAATCTGAATTAGATTATTACCTTTACTAAGAATGTTGCGGTATCAAAGACATTAATCACTGATGTCTCAGAATTTCATTTTCCTTCTAACAAAGTTACATGGTATTACAATGAGCTTACTCATTTTAGCGTAGGCTGTATAGTGGATATATGATTTTTCTTATAGAAAACGGAAAAACTAGTAACTATATGCGCTCGTACATAATATTAAATAACTAATATAGTACTTAAGTACATATTGTTAGAAATATTCAAAAATAATTAACACGATTAAATATACTTCTCTAACTTAGTAGTACTATTGTGTATTATGTGGTATTTCGTAAAATAAAATAACTTTTTATGAGCGAATTTCAAAATACACGGCTCTAAACAATTAATGTACTCATATAATTTTTGCTCAATGTTTAATGCGTCAATCAGCAACTTTCACTGCGCATTAGCTGGTACAAGCCATGGTTGTGCGCTGTGCATAATGACAATCCAGGAACCATTAACAAATATAATATTACTCGCTTTCCGGTGTATTATTTGCTCGCACCTACGAATAGTAAAGATTATTTAGACTCTACATATAACATAATCATTATATCTCTATAATGTAGAGACATTGTAGAGCTTTGCTCTTCAATCTCTATCCCCTATTTTTATCCTTGTAAGCTCTTGGACGTCTTGACTCTTGATCAATTTAGTTAGGATCCTACAGGCAGGTAGTATACAAAGACTACTACTTGCTTTAAATAAATTCGATTATAGCAATTTCTGTGCTTTCTGACCTCTAAAGTGACTTCTCCCGCTAAATATTCTACATATTGCATCTTTTAATTTTATTATAACCTTAAGTTAATTACAAAAATCTCACGATATAATTTATAAGCTTACTTACACGCAACTCGTTATCCCGCGCAATTACACAATTAAAATGTGTAAGTAATTTTCAATTATTTTCACGGCAATAAATTGTTAACCAAAAGCGAACAAGATATTTCCGCATCATCCTTTAAAATTTAATGTAAACGAGACAAAACGTTTCGTACAACAACTTCCTCAAAACGTACGACTATCCATGTTAGGAGATTTCATATTTAGTATCGTATTTATCTTTTAATTAATAGGTAATTGGTCAATGTTTTCAAAAGGAAAATATGGAGGTAAAAGATGAAAATTAAATACAATTTGTCAGCAAGAGTTCGTTAATTTGTTTGAACGCGCTTACCTCAGGATCTACTTATCCGATTTTTAAAAATTCTTTCGGTGTTGGATAGCCCATTTATCCAGGAAGCCTATATAATATCATCACGCCAAAACCAACAGGAGCGGTGCACTACAGGTAAAACCACGGGGCACAGCTAGTTACTTAAAGTCGTGTGGTAAAATACCTTATGTAACAAAGTCAATATTTATGCAACTTTTGCTAATTAGATTTATTGATTAATATTTTAATGCTTAAATAATAAACTATAACAACTTAAGTGAAACAATAGTTAAATGTTTCTTGTATTGAGCCAGATTTTGTAATTGAGTTTTACAACAAATTTTATATTCTTCCGTAAACTTTGCTTTAGCCATCTTAGGCTACTCAACGATCATATCAGACATTTAGTAAGCGAGAAATTATGAATATGAAGATTTTAAGATGGTTATTTAAAGGTTGTTCCGGAGTTTTATTCAATAAAATTATTGTTATTTAAATTGTGATAATGTTTTGTTCCTTTGTTGTGTGCTTCATATTTTTAATGAATTAATTTACATTTATTGGTTCATAACATTTTTATTTTACGGCTATTATGCCATAGATTTATGGTCATTTATTGATCGTTAGCAAAATTTTCAACGACTCACTTTTATTTTCATATAGCTTTCCTATTACAAAACCTCTTATAACAATAAATAAAAATAAAATAATCTTCCACAGAGAGAGAACCGTCCGATGTTCGTCGATACTGATCGTGGGGCTAGGGGTGTGCCTGATCGCGCTAGGGGTGTACACCACTGTGTTGGTGCTGACCGACTATAACAGCCCCCAGCCGTGTATGAGCGAAGTGTGTGTTGGTACTGGTAAGTTCAATATTTCATTTATTGTACCTAGTGTATTTTAATTTTAATGTTTTAAAATATTTTTCGCTCTCTATAGAAAGCCAAGGTTGATTTTATAGTTCAGTATAGCTAGCACAGACCCCTCCCCAGTGTAGCGATTAGCGTTTATTACCTAGCGGCAAAAAATAATCTCGATTTATCGTCATAAAATGCCAATTTGAAGAAATACAACCACAATTACAATGACACGAAAATTTAAATATAAGATTTAACTCTTCCTCATAAAATTATATTCCTACCTACATACATATCTATGACTATGTAACTACATATTATTATGTTTCCACGTTCTTGCATTAATTAATTGCCCCAAAAGAATGCTAAGTAAGCACAATTATTGTATTTGCATACCCATCTGCTATAATTAATAATTATTATGCAGATATCTCAAAAATTGCGTAACCGTTTATATGGTTCAATCATTCTCCATTTGCATACCAACTTTAATAGGGTTATAAATTCCACTATTAGGTACTTATGTTAATAAAAAGCAGTGATTTATACATGCGATTAATTTATGGAGATGCGTTGTACCGTGTACGTTATGAAAACTGTATCAAAATACATATGTCCTGTAACAAGCTTTCTGCTCTATGCCTCGTCCGCTTTGTCTAAAACTTAATAAATTAAACAAAACCACTATATTTGAGAAAATAAATTGCATCGAAATCCGTTGCCTAGTTTTAAGACATAGGATCATAGAGATAGACAGCGGGAAGTGACTTATGTTTAATAATATGTTGGAGTACGTACTACGTACGTACGTACGTACCTAGTGATAGTATTCTGTATTGAACTTATTTTACTAGCTCTATGTGATACACATTAAATCCACAACAAATCGTTACTAATATTGTTAGGTTCATTGCATTACTTACACTAATTGGATAGGTATATATTAAAGGAGCTTTTGAAGTTGAGATAAAGGGTCTGTCACGTTCCCCAAATTCCTTTTCCACATCCTTTTCCACATTTTTTCAGTAGAGTGGAGCTCTACTGAAAAAAATTCTAGTAAGTAACATTTGCGTCACAAATATTTCTCTGCATTAAAATTTTCAGATACACTTTTTACATTTTACATCACAAGTTAATCCAAAACATGCCATTATTAATGAAGTTATAAGTCATCGCAGAACCTAATGAATTAATTATATTCTTGGTCTTACACATTGCTGCAATGTAAAATGAAATAAAAATCATTAAAAAAACAATTACTATGTTAATCAACACATTTTTAAAACGTGTAAAATAATTTTGTTGCATGTACCTCAATTTTGTATAAAATAAATTAATTATTCATAAATATTGAAGACACGTGTGCTCCATTTATAAAACTGCGCCATTTTCATCAATAGGTAGTTCACCACTATTGCATCAACCTAACTGTTCAAGCGAATTTTACATTAATTCAATTTTTGTTGTGTATTGATAGATGCGATGAACGTAAATCTAGTATGAAATAAACAGTCAAAGTGAATACACGTATTTTTTCTTCAATATCCCTCTACTGAGCTAATTTGAACCTTAACACAATAAACATATGGACCATCGATGCCGGATTATATTGAATAGAGGGATTAGCGAGCTCGACCAGCGAAGACAAAAGACGACATTCCTTAGATAACACGGGTGTTCTTTGCATCGGTATTGTGCAGTTTTAATGTAAACAAGTTATAATTACGTTTTATAACATTTGTGAAGATTGATTATTGGAAGATTTTACTTACTATTTACGAATTTAAAAAATGTCACCGCCTACTATGGAACAAAGTGGATATTTAAGTACATTGGAAGACTTAGCTAGTACTTTACAAAAAACACAAACGAATTTAAAGAAATGTCCTAAGCAGCGATTAACGGAAGGTTATATCACAACGCGATTGCAGACGATCGAAGAGTATTGGGCATCGTTTAAGCAAGCTCACAACGGTCTTGTTAAGTGTACGCCACGGGAACAGAAGGGAATATTGACATACTTCCTGAACGAAGAATATTATTTATATGAAGATTTGTATCTTAATTTAGAAGCCGACTTACGGGATTTATTAATTAAACTGAAACAACCGAATCAACCCGCTCCGCCGTGTGATATGTCAATAACATGCGTAGAAGGTCAACAATCGTTCTCCAAGTTACCCAGGATACAATTACCAACTTTTTCGGGAAGATATGAAGACTGGCCCACTTATCAAGATTTATTTAAAGCGCTCGTTCATGACACTTCATTAGGGGATGTACAGAAATTACATTATTTGAAAACAAGTGTTTGTGGTGAAGCCGAGATGTTGTTAAGAAATATACCTATTACCGGGTCGAATTATAAACAAGCGTGGGA